>CAKNXH010060226.1:71085-100697 GCA_932178445.1 Andricus quercusramuli
TCGAGGTTCTGACACCTTTCGATAGTTTTTGAGTTGCTCTTTTTAATGAATCCATCGAAAAAAATTTCCGAGCGTTATTATTGCTAATAATTGTAAGCCCCCTTTCTTGGGCGCACGTCACACACACACACACACACACACATATATATATATATATATATATATATATAATTTGTTTACTAATGCTTTTTAATAAACTTTCCCTCAGATCAATTATTTGCATTGGATTTCTAGATGATTTTGATATTAAGGAATCGAAATTACTAGTTTCCTAGACAGTGGGAAGCAGGTTTGAGATTTCTTACAACAGGGGCTCAATTATGCCTCGGTGATAAACGTCAATCAACTGGTCCATTGAGTGGTCGCTGGGATTACTATTGATTATCTACTTTTCTAATCTTATGCAATCAAGCCAATATTTTTAATTTAGTTCTTTTGGGGAATTTTATGAGTTCTTCATTCTTTAGTAAAGTTGAATTCATCAATAAATGATATTGTTAATCCACATTTCTTAGTCACGTATGGATTCAGGGGTATTAGGGGAGCATGAAGCAGGTGGAGGCTCAATATATATTATTCCTGCATTTCAGGAACCTGCTGCGATCATTTTACTGAATAGCTTGGGATTGATAACCATTCCTGATTTATTTAATAGTATTACGTCTATTGCAGTGCTGAAATTGTATGGAGGCCATGGACGCCCGGCCCCCTCACCTTGTTTTCAGGGTATATGAAACTCACCCCCTCCCTTCCTACTCACCAACTTAGGGCCTCCCTACCTTTTTGGTTACAAACTCAGCTCAGGTCGCTGCCAAAGCTTAAATTGTCTTATGGCGATTGTTCTTCCAAATAATTTATTCAAATGCACTTTTCATCTCGAATGATTATTATTGTTAATATTGGGTAATTTGTGGATGCGGTCGGTGTGTTGGTATCGGCACCGCAGGAAAAATTAGAAGTTGTTCATAAAGGAGGCGTAATCATTGTCCGCCTCCATCCCCCTTATTATACTCCTCAGCCTGCGTAACAAACCCGCCCTGGAATTACTAATAGCCGTCCCTGGATGTTTATGGTGTCCAAAATGATTATCCCATTCTAGCTCGCTGAATTATTTAATTTGACTAATCAGTACTTACTTTCTATGCGCAAGGTATCGAGGCAGACATGAAGGGACTGACAAATGTCTTGTCAACAAGTACCTGCCTCATAGATTCATGACACGTGAGTCTCAATAACTTATGTTTAGTGTGATTATTCCTAATAATATAATAAATGGTTCCTATACAATATTTACTTAGCGTCTATATCACGATTTGAACATACTTGCACTCGTATATGCTTAGCATACGTGCATACTTTACATACTTCACGGTCTACACTTTTTATTGGGATTGCATTCTGTTTTGCCACTATTACAACACGACACATGCGTAGACCACTGAGAGTTCTGCTGTTGATGTTGTTGACTGTGATACTGGGGATCTTTGGCGCCGCAACCTTCGGAGAGCGAGTTGGGATTAGGCAGTCTGGACCGCCTGCGGAGGCACTCTGATTGGTGGAAATGGGGTGAACCTTTTGGCTAAAAGAGCTTCCACTGCCGGCCAGGGTGTTGATGTCAATGTAGCTGGCGACGTTCCCAGTGGCCCGGAGGCTCCTTCTGGAAGATTATAATGAGTTGATGTCAATTGACTCATATTAATTACATGTGAACGTGAGTCTGAATAATTATTCAAAATTTCTTGTCGTTGACAGCAGGCCCAATAGGTAATCCATAATCCTAATACTATGACATGACAAGTGTACACGACTATGATAAATTTTAGTATTCCCAATCCTGCGTATGTTCCATATATTAAATGGGACTGAGTTGTCCTTTCTTACCTCTGTAGGTTAAATTCATATATTTGTTTCCCTGGTTCTATATTCAGGTCATTAATCTTTTCCTCCATGTCCTGGCCATCATCGTAGGTGAGTAATCCAGCGGCTGGTCCTACTAATCCTCCGAGGAATTCCAGCATTGGAGTGGTTCTTTTGTTTCTCATTCCAGCAGGTAGGCTAACTTGTCAAGTCTTCGTAGTGTTATAGTATAGTTCATCTAGGTCTCGATTGATGTTGTCCTGCAGTCGGTCGGCTGCTGCTAATTTGGGATTCAAGTTACATTCTCCGAGTAGCCGAGTGTATTGGCGGACTAATGTGGACTTACAATCCTTGAGCAGGTTGTGTATTCGTGCCTGGTAATGGGGGAGTGTATGCTGCAACTTGGTTACATGTAGAAAGGTGTTAACTCTCGAGTTACTATCTCGTCTCCGTAGGGTGTATTGACGTTCATAGAAAATCCCAGTACCAAGTTGGAATTGCAGGTTCTAGATTATATCTTCTGCCATGGTGAGTGTGATCCAGAGGATACAACTCGTTGTTAATACGACCTGTTGTTCGAGTGCTTACATGATTGTCTTGTTTTTTTTTCTTGTAACAAGGGCGAAGATGGATAATCTGGACATAAATGAAAAATCGTTAGGGTCTCGTCCAGGATTATTCTAATTGACAATTATTATCAGTAGGTGAACAAGAACTTATCTGCGTGCTTCGTGAATCTTTCACCATCGTCGGCTTCCAGAATTACATTGTGGTTTCCGGTGAAGCCCATGATCGTATGAACTACGGTCGCAAGTTTATCAAATTTATTATTCCTTACATCTTTAAAGATAATAACTTTGTCACCCACCTTTGACCTTTCCTTAGCTTTTCTCATGTTTTTAGCTGCAATTTTTTATATTTCGTTCAGTCTCATTGCCATGTCTGATGGAAAGGAACTAGACAGGCAAGCAATTTTTCCGTCTATTAGTTCAAAGGAGGTTAAATTGATAGATTCGTGTACCGACGTATTAGACGGGAACATTGCGAAGGTTAGTGACATATCCAAATCACCGCAATCTTTCACGTTATGTTTCAGATAATCGGTAAGTACGATACGACTACGTTCCAGAAAACATTTTGTGGGTTTTACCCAGACGTAGTAATCTTTTTGACCCCGAACAGTTTTCTTAGCTTTTGCATTAGTCTGCTCACGAAGCTTCCTCCTCGATCCGTAAGAATGCAACTAGGGGCTCCGTATTGTGTAAACAAGTGCGTGGCAACCGCGTGTGCGATTGTATTTGTTTTACTGTCGGGAACAAGAAAGGCTATGCAAAGCTTACTGAAAATATCTTGCATGGTTAGTATGTGCCTGTTACCGCTGGGAGTGTTAGCGAGTTTACCGACAGTATCGAGGGTAACTCTATCAAATACGCTGATCGGGGTATCCGTAAATGACCATGAGTTCACGTGTGCGCGCCCTCACGAGTTTTTTTTCAGGCAGCTCTTACAGTGTCTGATATACTCGTAGATGTCATTCCGCATACCCGGCCACGTGTATCGTTCCCGTATCCGTATGTATATCTTGGTAACTCCCTTGTGTCCTCCATGTAGGCTATTATGGAATTTAACAATGATTGCAGGTTTCAGTGCTTCAGGTGGAACTTCCAGCCTGCCGTGACAGAGGGTAGTGGTGACATAACCACCCCGGAATACGTCGGATAGAAATTCGGACATCCTGTTCTGAGGTGAGGTACCCAGTAGATCTCCTGAATTGGCCATTCGACATGTTCTTTGTTTGTCTCGGGCAAGTGCTCTTTTTAGGCACTCTAGTCCTGAAATCACATCTTTCCAATCAATTTCATCAAAGTGATTTCTTTTAACTACAATGGAGTACACTTTGTTTTTTTCAAAAGGTGTGATCAAGACCTGTCCCTTTTGATGCCTATTTTCCCACCGATCTTGGGTATAAGCGCGCTAATAAGAGTTTAAAAATGGAGTTGGTTGGTTCACAGTCTTCTGAAATGAAATAGGTGTAACTGTCTCTGCGACATGTGAGAGCTTCAGCCTATTCGTGTTGTATCACGCCTTTGTCTGGAGCAGGCGACGGTGACCTGGCCTTTTGTTCCACATCTCACGCCGTGTCCTTAGGCTTCGAATCATTCTTCGTATCAAGGTGCCTAGGAAAGAATTCTGGAAATGCGTTTACTCTAACAGAAAGGGGTTCGTCAACATTGGTACATGGATCCATGTTTTGCAAGGAGATTAGTAGCTCTTTGTCATCTTCTCCTCCCGATACCGCTGTGCGTTCTATTTGAAGTGATTTGTTTCTATATCTTTGTTACTCTAGCCGCCACCTCTGTCGTCGCTGTCGCCGTTATCTTCGCTGCTCTGGGCAGGGGGACTGACATAAACGATAGGGTCTGTGTGGCCAGTGGGCGTAGTAGCAGCCTGTTTTTTCTGGAAAGTACTGGATTCTGGAGCATGATTGTTTAGGGCACAATTGATTCTGTTGATTCCCGCTCGTGCCATATAATCAGCCATCTCATTGCCCTCTATCCCTTGCTGACCGGGAACGTGATTCCAGGTCACATGAAGGGCCTCTCGTGCCTTTCTTAGTTCTTCGAACCCTGTCCGATTACCAATAGGCTCACCATCAACGGTCTTCCATCCGTTGGTCTCCCAGTTAGGGATCCATTCGGTATAACTGTCGATCAGGAACTTTGAATCCGTATTTATCCGCAGTTTTTTGACGCCGTTTTTAATCGCTTTCCTCGCGGCTGCTGTGGCGGCTTGGATTTCAGCAACATTATTTGTTTGCCTTCCGATATCAGGCTGAGAAATATTCTATGGATGATCGAAGCCCAACGACATCCCCATATACGTCCGTAGTACTTTGAGGTGGTCGATCCTTTTTTGGTACTAATAAGTTCGGGTCAATACTCGAGAGAAAGCTATGCTTCTTTCGATATAAGGGGGGGTTTGGGGGGGGGGGGATCTGATGAAGATTCCGAGGTACATGCAAGGTTCTTGAAACTTCTCGCTTTTCTCTTTCGTTACTTAAGTCTTCTTGCTATTCCGCTTTGATTAATATGCTTAATTTTTAGATAAGAAGGTGGCTTATACGGTTTGTCTAAATCTAATTCTTCAGGGACCTTACCCGGTTTTCTTCTGCAGGGCGCGTGTCCAGTGCTTGATGCGGAAGGCAGTGGGTGCCTTTCTTCTAAGCCATTAGGATGTATGGCGGTCGGTTTCAGAATGGATGGTTTTTGTCTGGAGTTAGTTAGTGCCTGCACTCCCAATGGATTATGGTTTCCAGATCAAGTGGGTCGACCCCAATTCTTCTAGTTCCTTAGTATCCTTTTCGGGATTCTTACCTTTCTTAGTACTGTCCTAAGTTGAGGATTGTTTCAGCGGCAAGACCCTGTAAGTGGTCATGACGGCGGATATAGTTTTAACACCATTTCTTCCATCCTCCTTGTTCGGTTTGTTTGAAAGTGCCGAATAATTTGAAGGGTTTTGTTTTAAGCCCTTGAATTGCTTAGTTTGCGTAGAGGCGGAGTCATCAGATTCGGGGAAGTCATCAGTTTCTGTTGGCGCTTCTCCCTCGTTGAGTCCAATGAGGTTTTCAGATAAGGCCTCTACTCCCCTGTGTAACTTTCCTTTCTTGTATTCGAAGATATATTGGTAGTCGTTTAATCTATGGCGCCAGCGAAGCAGCCTTCGACCAGGATTATCAATATATGTCATCCAATGGATGGATTCATGGTCGCACGCCAAAATGAACTTGCGTCCATGCAAGTGTGAGCGGAAATTCATTATGCCATATGAAATGGCCAGACATTCTTTTTCAGAATCAAAATAGCGTTGTTCATTGGGATCCATTATTTTTTAATAATATGCGATAGGCATATCCATTGAGTCCTTTTTTGCGTCAAGACGGCTCCTACTGCATATTCAGAAGCGCCGGTTGTTAATTTGAAAATTGTATTAGAATCGGGGTATTGCAAAATGGGTTCGCGGCAGAGATAAGTGCGTCGTTTGCGAAAACTTTGCTTCTGTTATGATCCCCATATGAACTTAGCATCTTTCTTTAGCAAATCTGATAAAGGTTATGCTAAATTTGCATAGTTTTGGATAATTCGCCGATAATATCCTGATAGCCCCAAGAATCGTCTGATCACCTTAACAGTTCTGGGCCTAGAGAAATTCTATATAGCGGTTATTTCCTCCGGATTAGGACTCACATCATCGCTGCTGACGATGTGTCCTAAATATGCGACTTGGGTGCGAAAAAAATCGCATTTGTCTGGCTGTAATTTGAGATTCGCTTCCCTCAGTCGTTTGAAGAGTCTCCGAACCTTTGTATCGTGTTCTTATAGAGTTTCCGAATAGATCACATCATCCTGGTATACAAAGGCTTCTGTAACGATCATCCTCTTTGAGACATTGTCCATATGGCGTTGGAAGGTTGCGGGTGCATTTTTTATACTCCTGGGCATTCGTAAGTATTCGAAATGCTCTCTCCAAGTAGAAAATACGGTTTTAGCCCTATCGTCTGGATGAGTTTCGACTTGATGGTATCCACTCACCAGATGAAATACTGTAGAACAGCACGCTTGTCCTAGCTGGCCTAGTATTTCGGTAATATTAGGTAATGGATAGGCGTCGCCGATTACCTTTTTGGGAACTATCATTAGCGGCGCTTTGTGCGGTGATTGTGAAGGACGGATAACACCACTTTTAAGCTGTTTTTCAATTTGAAGGTCGACTTGATCCACTGCGTCTAGGGGGTGGCGATACGGTTTTCTCGATATCACTGCACCATCTAGCGTCGGAATTCGATATTGGATCTTGTTTGTGATATTCAGCGTTTCTTCAGGGATATGGATTACGTCAATGAAGTTATTTATCCAACCTTGTACGAGTTTTTTCTCCTCGTCAATAAGATGATCCGTGTGTAGAACTTCAGTAACACGTTCACTGCGAGGCTTAGTTAGCTTAAATGATCCATTATCTGGGAAATGTTACATATTTAAACCGGATGAGTCTTCTCCAAGGAACGCACAGTATTCAAAACGAATTATCTCCTGTGAAGGTAGGGTCATCTCAACTCCGCCTTCGGTAGTGTCATAGGGACGGGCATAGCAAATATCATCTATGTTTTTTACTACCCCCTCATCTATATAAATGCCTTCTGGTGCTTCGACTCTGGGGAGGTATCCCTCCGTGAGGTCTCGATTTGCCACCGGTATTTTTACTGGCTGTTTAATCCGGGCTCCAATTTTTAGGATTCGATGGAAAGTTTTGATGTCATCTCTTAGGTCCCTTTTAGCTTCTATAGATTCAATGTCAACAAACGGTATAGGTTTTATTGGGTCAGATATTACAACGAGAGTGTTGTGTCGAAAATACACTTGCTCTTATTCTTCCCTCAGATATGGTCGACCTATGATGCAGTCAGCCGAAATAGGGAAAGAGTCTTTTACTACATGGAACTCGACGGGCTTGCCGAGTATGGTGAGTTCGACTGTGTCAAGCGTTTCGACTCGAAACTTTACCAAGTTAACGTCGGAACTTGGATCTACTAATAGATAGGCTTTCGGATACCTAAATTCTGAAGATCTTTTTGTAGCATCGTGAAGGTTAGCTTGAGATTGGGGGGGGGGTATGGTAGTGGATAGGGATAACCATAGTCTGGAGGGAATAGGTTTTGAAACTTGTAAGCAGGTGAATATGGAGAGCTGTAGGATGGGTGCGTAGGACTGTAAAAGGGGTATTGAAAAGGTGGGGTTGGACTACCTTGAGGGACGCCTGTTGCACTATTAATTTTCTCCTTTCTTCGTTGTTTTTAATTCCCAACCATTTGCCCCAAGGTTCGGTCGTAATTGTCACTAACACTCTCCGTTTGCTTCATTCGCAAATTCGCTATTGATTTAAAGTGCCATTGATACTTCTTGGTAGAAACAAACTGTTTCTCTAGATGGGTAAGCAGGTCTTGTTTTTTATTAAAGGTTTTATCCTTTATGCTTTCCCTGGCAATGCCTTCTAACTTACTAAGGTATACCTCCACAAAGGAGGGTTCGGAGGTTTCATTCACGAAAAACTGAACCGTTCGCTACATCTTGAATAAAGTCTTTCAGGAGGGGGTGGGGGATTTCTGCCGTCAAAAGTAGGGATACGGAAAGTGCATTGTTGTATGATCAGCAACTCCAATTGCATTAATTTTAAATGGCTATGAAAATCGACAAAATATTTTCTACTTTTATTTCAGAAATAAAATCGGAAAAGTTTCTGTCGTTTATCTGTAAACCTTAATTGATTTTTATATTTTATTCAAAATCAAATAAATCATTTAAAAGCATCGAAGTGCTAGCCATTAGGCGTGCAGCTTGAACCTTTGGGGATGTTTCAACTGGCCGCTAGGCTTGTCTAGACGCCCTGCATTTCAGATTGATTGAAATAATTTTGAATGATTTCAATAACTGAAGAAATATTTTCTAATTTTGTTTCGTGAATGATATCAGAAGAGATTCTTTCAGTTATTATTTATTCTAAACTAAAATTTCTGCTACTTTTAATTAGTTCCTATAATCCCAGAGACTATATGGCCACTCGTCCCAAGATTCCATTAACCCTCGGGTATCCTTGAGGAGCAGTAAAGAGATAACTTCAAAGGATAGGGTTGTGCCGAACACGGCGATCTGTATTGAGCCTACAGTTCGGAAATTGTAACCTACTGTATACTCAATAGTGGCATACCTTGCGAACCCTATTGAAAGCGCCTCTTCCAAGATGAAGTTCAAGTCGACACTGGCGCACTGGGACAAGCCTACGTTACAGCCGCGGAATGCAGGAGAAAACATACTGGATCCAGTAGGGGGAGGGGGGGCTGACTTTCGTGCTCGGCTATTAAATCAGAAACGAAGGAAGAGTGCGTCGCGAGTCTAAAGTAGTTATAATTTTATGTAATATGCATAAAATCAGAACGCCCTTGGATGACCAACTCCTCTCTTTAATTCTTAAACTGAAATCATTAATCGCAGGTCATTCAGGAGCTGGACCTTATTCTTGCAACCTGAATCTTAGGGGAGGATTCGACTGGCCGTTAGGCTCATCTATTCTCCTTGTATTTTTGAATAATTATTTAAATGTTATAAAATTATTCTAACTGAAGAATTGTCCCTGAGAATTGCTGAAAGAGTAAAAGACGGGCACATTACTTCAGTCCTGGATCAGAAAGGAATTAGTTCAATTTTATTCAAAATTAAATGAATTACTTGGAAGCATTAGTGTGCTCGCCCTTCGGCTTTCAGCTTGAACCTTTGGGGAGGTTTCGACTAGCCGATAGGCTAGTCTTGACTTCCTGCATTTCAGATTGTTTGAATTAGTTTTGAATGACTTCAATAACTGAAGAAATATTTTCTAATTTTATTTCATAAATGAAGTCAGAAGAGTTTCCTTAATTCATTATTTATCCTGAACTAAATGGCACCATTTTTCGTTCTACAAAGCACAGAGTTATTTTCATTAATTTCGAGAAAATTATCTTAGAGAAAAAGGGGATAAAAAATCCCACCGCTGCCACCAAATTCGTTGAGAACGAGTAAATTAACTAAAGAATGTGTTTTATAATGAAATTTAATTCTTATATCTTGTTTATCGGATGTACCAAACTAATACGCTTTTCCGAAAGGAAATAGCCTATTTTCATTTTGATGTGGTGTTCAATCATTGATCCTACTCCCGGGCTGGGAGCCCTAACCCTTGTAGTCAATAAATTTTTACGGGTTGTAAAAATAACTTTGAAGTACTCTAACTTTTTTTGACAGGAATACAATTGAGATCTTTTATACAAAACAATTGAAGAATTATTTAAACCATAAATCTATACTTCGAGTGCGCAACGGAGAGTGCTGCCCAAAAATCGTAGTTCGAAAAAATTTGGCACTTCCCGTTTCGGACAATTGACTCTATCGCCCTTGGAGCGTTTGGCAGGGCAGGGTCGCGACCAGCACCGAAAGAGCGACAAAGATGGTAAGAAAGCACTCTTAGGGCCGCATTATGTCTATAGATATACGTCGTTCCTGCGTGGGACAGACACACCGATAGTATGTGTTCTAGGTACTCACCGTGTGCATGACAAGATCTGCACCTATCACTGGGAACTTCTTGACATAAAATGCGGTCAAGGTATGGTAAAGTGGAAATAACACCGTCCTGGCATGCGAAAATAAAACCCTCTGTAGCTGAATTAAGCCCTGATGATCTGAGGAAAGCAAAAGCTTGCTTCTTCCACAAGGACTGTTTTTCTACATTTCTGTGAACGTTTCCGCAGATTTTCTTGTAGAGTATCTGTTGGTGAAATTTTCCAAACTCAGCTTTCTTTTCTTAGGCTTTATAAAGGAACGCTCCTTCCCCAATCATCTCGTGGTTCCTGACTATTCTTAGGAGAGGATCTCTGCCATTTCCAACGATGCAAGCTGTACTTAGAACAAGTCGGTTATGAAGACACTGGAGATTCAGAAGTCCGCGTCCGCCTTGACGGCGTGAAATGTATAATCGCGCAACTGACGTTCGTCGTCCATTGAACCACCCCAAACGAGCAGAGTAGAACCGGGACGGCAAGCATGTTAGTCGCAGATACCTTGTTCAACGCCTACAGATTGAAACACCAAATCTGTTGAAGAAGATGCTTGTATCTGCTTCGGAGAGACTCCTTCACTGATGTTACGTCCTGAATGCGGCTCCGAAGCTTGCCCAGGTATGTATAGGTCTCTCCAGTATGGGCTAATAACACTTATATCCACAAGCATAGATCTTCAGGTCATCCATATAAAATACACGAGTGACCATATGCTCGCGCTGATTAGTGTTGCCACACAGGTATCCAGGAGAATTTCGTATTGCGGGAGATAGAGGCAGAAGTGTGTTGCAAAAAAGCTAAGGGCTCTTTGTATCACCTTGAAAGACGCCCCTCTGGCAGGTGACGTTGTTCGTTATCACACAATAATTTGTAGATGAGATAGTGAGTCTAGTTTTCGAAAGAGGCATTAATCTCTCTGTGCATCTCACTATGTGTGGATGTACCTTCAAGCCTTCCAACAGACAGATGATAAGTCTATGAGAGGTTGAAATAAAAGCTGGGTTGTACAAGTTGCCTCTTTTCGGCAGAAGTATAGTGCATCCTAAAAGCAGCCACTGCGGATTGGGCATCTCCGACTTTAATATGAGGTGGATATGCGGGCCGAATGTTGGTGTGTAAAAGTAAACTTCTTTCACCATAAGTTCTTGATACAACCTGGTCCAGAATCGTAAAAGTTATTCGTCCCTCTAATTGCATTTTTCACCTCTTCGGCAGTGATTGATGGACATTCCTTCTCAGATTTTATGAGGTTGTCGCAAAACTCCTTGAAGCGGATGATATTATCAGTATCTTCTTTCAACTCTAATGTTTTCGGGATCTTGCACACCTCTCCTCAAACAGTCTCTACCTCCTTGGGCTTGGGTGGATTTTTTTACAGAAACAGGGAGATCGATGAAGAGGTTAATGGGTCAGCGAGAAACAGTTGTTTCTCCCTGATCCATCTCTGCCTCTTATGTATTCTCCTCCTTGCGTCAGATAACAGCCGTATTTTGTCAGCAATATTCTGCTTGATTGTCGGCTTGATTTCCCAAAGACTGATGCGAAACGTGCTGAAGTTCTGAGTGTTTCTGGCACCACAGAGTGTGCGTACGCGCCATAAAGCCTCCGCGAACAGGGATAATGCTGGCATCGTAGCAGTCTAGCACGTCATCCTTGAGCTGTTCCGTTCACTCAATGTGCGCATTTCTCCAGCTCGTCGTCGTGTTTCCATCTAAATTATTTTTAGCACTCCGAACTCTAGGATGATCGGCATTGTTTGCCCACCTTTTGTCGGGTGCTCTGCGCGTTCAATCGTTTTGAACCGCATCTACAACATTTTGGTGTTTTGGCGTTTTCATCGTTCTTCCCAGGAGCAGCTAGGGAAAGGGTTCGCCCATGCTTGTAGAGCCCCGCGTGCAAGGATAAGGCTGATACTCTGACACGTCGTCCGGTTTCCCAGAGTCACCATTAAAGACACCTCACTCAGGTGCCATGTAGCTTTCGGCACGCTTCTTACACCTTCGCTTAGTGGTTATTCCTTCGGGACCATCCCTGGACAATTGTCCGCGACTGCTTATTAATTATTGTAACCATATTCAGCAGAAACCCTTGGTACGGGTACCCTCTATCCGCAACCCGAGGTTCTATTCCAAGGGAATAGAAACTGAAACCGAATATATACCACCTATCTCACGGTTATGAGACGTTCCCATAAGTGTGATTTACCGCGGTTCTACTGGGAGCTGGTGTCATTTTTCTAGATGGCAGTTGCTCTCAGTGGGCCCATGCTTAAATGAAATCAATTTCACACTATTTAGAATCATACAACTTTTTTACACTTAAGGAAGAAACTATTCAAAGATCATGAAAATATTCGAACCCTTACTCAAATGAGTGATCTCACCACCATGGTTCGATTGGGAGAGGGGGAGGTGTCAGCCTCAGTGCCCATATCAAGCTTAGAAGAGTAAGTCGATATTACAATAAAGTTCAAGTCAATAAACATCTTCAACCTTGTGTTTTGCATGAGTATGTCATTTAAACTCTTCAGAAACCATCTGTTTAACTAAAATCATAGGAACATTGTATGAATATTGTATTATCAAAGAAACGTTGTTATAAAATAAAACTAAAATCATATAAATAACATGTCATTAGATTCCAAGAAACTATGTATCAATTCAAAAATCACAGTAGTCGAATCTTGTATTGAACTGAAATCATATCGGTTCCATTTAGAGTTTGCACTGTTCTTATTATGTCTTTAGTGAAACATATTTGACGCAGTCAGAAAAGGATTATCGATTTGCCCTATCACGTCCGTCAATTCCGAGGCTGTTGACGTCTCGTCTGTTGCGTAACTTATAAATCAGTGAAATTCTTTATTCTTCAAAAATGATTTATGTAGAAATTTTCGTCTTCCTTTTCCTTAACACCTCATTAAACCAAAATTATAGGAATATTGTGAACTCATACAACAAACATGTAATTACATCTTCATCTGGAAATAGTGTAACCTTTATCTATTTTAAGAACTCATTATTCAAAATCATAATATTCAATTATAAACAATGTATAAAATAAACCCGAATATCACAAGATTCAATCTTTAAGGAATATTTGGTTGTGGAATAGGCACAATCGTCTTCGCTTTCATCGTTTGTGATATCTGGATTGTCCATAACTACCTTACCCTCGAGATAAAATTTCATCCTCCGTATAATCCTTATTTCAGAAGTTGATTGATCTCCGATGAGGAACCTGGATTTGAATTCAGATACGAAAACTTGGATACTTTCCAAGAATTCATGTATTAAACCAAATCATAGACATATTGAACTCATATAAATATTGTAACTTTGAATCAACATTTAATCATTTTCTTATAAAACATGCATGCGTTTCAATTATAGGAAAATTGTGAACTTGATGTGTATGTACAAAGAAATTATAATCTTGAATTTATAACTAATTATCTAAGCAATAAAAACCAAATATATACGCAATTAATAAAGATATTTGTAACGCTGAATATGTATTGAAAAAAAAATGCTCACTCAAGTCTCCAAGAGAAAATATGTACGCAATTATAGAAATATTATAACCTCGTAAATGTTTGAGATGAGAAAAATGAACTAATATTTAATAAATTTAAAAGAAAACAAATGTATGTTCGCAAAACATTTCTAAATATATATTGTAACCCTGCAATGTACTTTTCACGAAAATTTCTCATTTCTGTAACTATTTCGAATATGTTAACCATACGATATAAAATATAGTGTACCCTTCAATATGTCATATTTAACGTGATATCTTCTAACATTATCTACTTCGAGTCTGATCTTTGGGACTCGAACATTATTACATATTGGCTTCACCATATGATTCGAGCACATCGAGAGGGGGGGGATGTCACGTACTACGTGATTTTTAGTATATAAATCTTTTGTAAGGGAAAAAAATTTCATCATGTATTCCTAATAACTCATTTCCCTTTTGGATGAAGTAAGGGTTGTGATAAATTATTATTTACATAAATAAAACATACATATATTCCTGTATGTACTCAAGTTAGAGGCTATAATTGAATTTTAAAGGCGTTCGATTTCTTTAACAAGTTCCAGTCAAATTTTGACAAATATTTGTGAATTTCCATTGAGGATGGTCGCTGGGATTACTATTGATTATCTACTTTTCCAATCTTATGCAATCGGGCCAATATTTTTAATTTATATATTTTGGGGAATTTTATGAGTTCTTCATTCTTTAGTAAAGTTGAATTGATCAACAAATGATAATATAATACATTATTCATGCATTTCAGGCACCTGCTGCGACCATTTTATTGAATAGATTGGGATTGATAACCATTCCCGAATTATTTAATAGTATTACGTCTATTGTTAATGAACTGTACGAATTCTGTTACTACGGCATCGTGGCGTCCACCGTAACACCAACGACAAAACAGATGACTGGTACTCTACTGAAATCGAACAAGTTACAAAAAGACAGGAAGAACACGAAAAATGGCGAATCAGAGGTTTGCAACTCTATTTTCACAGAACTCACCCAATAAAATCTACTCTTTTGCCAGACTCAATAGAGGTACTATAGCGGGAATGCTTACCGAGGAGGGAAAATGGGATTAGGACGCTGAGAGAGAGAGGCGAACATATTGAGAAATGCAATATTAAAAACACAGGCATTTATTTCCACTTACAAAGCAGGAAGCCGGTTCGTGGCGAAGAGCCGGTTTCCTGAGGTTAACGAGTCATTGGCGACGAAAGGTTGAGGATTTTCCCTAGGGATCGAAGCGAGACCAGAGGTTGGAAGACCGTCGATGATCCTTATTTCTATCTTGGGATGCGATTGCGGAGCGACGAGAGCACTACACACTTTTGGTGGTTTGGTAGGCGAACGAGCCGAGACGGGCTTGGAAGCGCGCTGCCATTCGGGAACTCAGGTCCCCTCAGGGAATTCCGACCCCTCTCGTGTGCGACCAGGCAACACTTGGTTGCAGGGTCGCTCCGAGCCAACCGATTGGTAACAATTATGTTACAGTACCTAAAAACTTACAAATACAGGTGTCAAAAGAAAATCACGATAACATACAAGCAGGACATTAAGGTTCCGAAAAAACATACAGTTTTTGTAGATATTTTCACGAGATAGGTCGAAATAATTCCGATAGAAGAGCTTAAGGGATCACAATTGAGTGAGAACTCCACAAACGCATCATTTCGCGTTGGGAAACACAGCGGATTCTCCACACCGATAATGGCACGGAATTTGCCAATAAAACTTTAAGAGATTTAACACAATTTACCTCAGCCTTCTTAAATTTAGGTCGCGAATTGGATCCACTCCAGTCTTAAAAAAAATTAGAAAACGATAGCGAGATATAGATAGGGTAACATAGACCAAATAAAAATAAAATCATTGGAATACACGGAAGAAAAAAACGAGGGAGCAGTAAGCTTGCTCTTGCTTTCGCTAGTTGGAACCACGCAGTCTCCAACTTGCTTCTGTTAGTCTTTTCCTAAACACCCGACCTGTACTTAGTCATGCCTTTCAATTAAGGGACTTTGATGTCTTGCTGGTTATTTTGCTTTACACTCAGTTCACAATAGAACCTTCTTTCATTTGCCTGAAAGGTTCGATTTTGTTGCCTTCTTGCACTACTTTTGTTGTACCGACGCAGTCTAGCAGTAAGGACATCAAGTCTCTGCCGTTGGCAGTTGGTAGATGATTTTATTAACACGATGTATCAGCTTGCTGGTCCTATTTCCTCTCTTATATTGAGTTAATCAACCAAATTTGTACCTTACTTTCTTGACAGCAATATCGAATCTGATCGTCCATGATGGATCTCGATTCCTTCCTGGGGACCGCTAGTTTGTGTTGCGTTCAGAAGCATAGGTAAAAAATTGCTGTTCCGATGTTCTGTTAGTGTACGGATCGTTTGTGGTGATCATCTTGGGCACAGAATGCCTTTTTGTTGGTTCTACATGTCTGAACTCTAGTAAAGCATGACCAAAATGATTTCGCTGTTCACATCATCATTATTAATGCCCGGATGTCGTTCTAGTTGATCCGGTGCTTGACGTACATTCTCGCTAGCACCTATGCCTTCAGCTCCAATCAGTTCTTCGTTGTGCATATCTTCCAAGGAAATTTCATCGATAGGAATCTGCTGTTCCATTTCCATTTTTATAGCAGCTATTTCAGTAACCGGAAGCAATCTGTTTACATTCATTGAGTGTTTCTGTTCTACTAGACTCAGCTTATTTATTCTTGTGGCGCTGGATCATCATCAGGTTGAGGAAGAACATCAATTACCGCTGCTTGATTTTTTATTACCTGCAAATAGCTAACGCTAGACAAAGCATCCTCAGCAGGCACAGTTGATGTTCCACTGCTTACCGTTTGTCGCAAATGGTCTTGCTGGCCAGCTGTTTGCTCAATGAGATTTGCTTGACTATCTCGCAGCTCATTGTCACCATCAGCCCGCCGCATGCTGTGGCTCACAGCGGTGTCTCCAGAAGCGCCCTAACGAACGGTCCTAGAAGGTAAGTAAGAGCAGGAAATTTACGCAAGAGACTTCGTACAACCCTAATGACTGGAGTCCGGTCTCTGGCCGCGGATAACCTCACGCGGCAGACGGCAGTTGAAGATGAGAGTTTCACCTCCGAATACTTTTTTAGAGCTACCAAACTTTGTAGGATGTCATGAGGAACAGTATTGACGGACCAGATGAATTGATACCAGAAGAACAGCTTTTTGCATTCGGCTCGCGATGCACTAAGCCTGACGCTGACAAGCCGGAATCTTCTTGAGTTGACTAAGAAATGAAGTAAATTATCTTCGACTTCAGATCTTGGAGGACAACATCAGGTTTTGTAGCGGTGAGGCATTAGGCGGTGGTGAATGAGAAATTCCAGTATATCTCACTGATCATTCTCCATAACGAACTCGAGTTTCTTTTGGGCATATGGCAAGACGGGCATTGGGTCAACACCATAGAAGTGCCAAAGTCGGTAATATAACACTTTTAGAGCCCCGTTGTGTCTCTCTATGTACCCGTAGCATGCATACTTTCAGCATCTACTGAGAACGTGTCCAAGTGTTTCTGGCCCTTTCTCGCGCTCTCGGCAGTTGATATCACCTGCAGGTACATTCATTATGCGCTCGCGGTAAACTAAGATGTCTATAACGTCGTCTTGACAGGCAAAAAGAAATCCCTCAGTCTTCGATCTCAATCCAGCGGACTCGAGAAACATGTTGGACAGTCCAGTCGATAGATCTTCTGTACATATAATGTCGTAGAATTTACCCTGAAGGGACTTATTAGCATGTTCTCTTAGTAGAAGCGAATCTTCTGCTTCCTGTACGAGACTATTGAGCACTAAAGGTGCTAGTGATACTAGGCCTTGTGTAGTGTCGCTGGAATTAAATGGGAGACGAAGCTCCTCTGCGGCCCTATCTGCGGCACGGTATAGAAACGCCGCAGCATTGACGACTTCATGTTAATGTATGTTGATGTATGATGAAACGTCCTCATTTTGCGTGTGCTTCGGTCAAGTTGCTTCAACTCATCGGGGTTTCATTTTACTGCATCAAACGTGTAGAGAAATATAGGAACGGCCAGCATATTGGTCGCCTGGATCTTATTCATCAAGATAATTTGGGAGACCAAATTTTTCTGAGAGTTTGACGATACCTTTTTTCAAAAGCCGTTTTTAACACATAGACATTTTTGGTTTCCGCTTGCGGTATATCAAGATATGTCTTCCTTTGTGAAGGTAGGCGCAGGCACATTTGTCCAGTCTGAAGCTCACGCCAGTCGCTGGGCCACATAGGTATCCAAAGCTGTTGCCTCAGAGCACAATAGATAGAGGCTAGAGGGTGAAATAGCTTATAGTCCCTTGTCTTTTGTCACATGTTATGACAAATCTTGTCCGTCACAAGAGCATCAGCTCTTTCATGCATCTCACTATTCTTGGATGAAGCTCCAGGCGCTCAAGAAGCTTGATGAGTAGCTAATGGTTTGTGTTATTGAATGCCCTGTGAGCCCTCTCTTGCATCCACGTTGTTCCATTAACTAATCCACCACATAGGGGATGGGTTGTTCGTCGTTCAGGAAAATAGTAGATATACGAGCTAGATGTTGGTGCCTTAAAGGGATCATCTTCCACCAAAAGTTGTTGATTTTATCTGGACCTGGTTCTGAAAAAATCTTAGTTCTAGCGATAACTTTCTTCCCTTCTTCAGCAGTAATTAGTGGACACTCTTCCTCTGGACCTGGCAACATTATTAGCCTTCGCCAAAGTTACGAAAGAGTGATATATCTGCAGCCCACCTTCCAACCCCAGGTACTCATGCCCTGGTACTTAGCTACTTAAAACGGGCGCGAAACACGGCAAGTGATCAATTCGTTGGTATCCAGCATTCATCCTGGAGAATCCGCTTATAGGTTTGCAACATTAATCCTAGAGAGCCCGTTCATAGGGATCAAATATTAACACTGAAGAGCCCGTTTATAGGGATCAAAACATTCATCCTGGAGAGCACATTTCTAGGGATCCAGCATTCATACTGGAGAGGCCATTTATAGGGATCCATCTTTCATACAAACGCTAGTTCCAATGCCAACGACTGAGACCAACGATTCAAAATATTAATTTTATTTACATTACACGGTATCATTGTTCACACCCAGAAAACTCTAGACGATGCGGCACGTGTTCCACAACACTTCCTTCTGAATTATATGTAGCGAATTTCGAATTCCCAGCCCTTCCAAGATTGGTACGCACCTCGCATGAACGTTCCCAGTGGAGATCACGAAAGGTTGCATGGTGACCTTGTTCACTCTCACACGGCCGGGATCACCTGCTTCAGCTCCGAATGTTTCTGGATCTTCTCAATATATCGGAGCCTAATGTTATTGTTAAGGGGAACGCTCACGTCTGTTACTCTCACGTGTTGAGCACGTTGATAAAAAACATCTGAACGATTCTGTCTGACTAGGTAGTAAACCAGTGTTCAGGGCAATTTGTTGGTGAATGATCCCAGCAACATCATTAGTTCTGTGCGTGTGTTCTTGCGAGGCACGCAACGTGTAGCCATCAATTATGTGCTAGATGTTCTCATTAAGATCTCCACAAAGGCGGCATCTGTCATTAACTGCTAACAGTCTGAGGATGTGCTTTTGGTAATTCCTCGTCTTCATTACTGTGGAATCTGTAGTCCTTTTTTGGAAATATTCGCGCAATTGCGTAACCTGAGTCACACAATCGACGAGTATCCAATATCTCTCTGCCTCCAAGCTTGCATGGAAGAACTATTCTCTCTGCCGCTGTCCTTTCTAGGTGCATTCGGTGCTAAGACATTTTCAAGCGGATGATTCTGTTAAGCCTCTCGAGGTAAATCATAGACCAGGTGAACAAACCAAACGAGTATGTTGGGAGAGGAATGGCGTAGGTGTCAATTACCTTTATGATGTTCTTTGCACCCAGGCCAGACGCAGAAATCGAACTTAGGCGACCCGAAAAAGCAGTCTCGAGCACCTTCTTTATCTCTTCACGGAACAAATGCAGAGTTCTGCATCAGACCTAACCCAAACACATCCTAATGTCATAGGAGAACTGCAGCAAGATGTCAAGTATGGTGTTCAGCTTCAACTCTGAGCTTGCATAAACCTTTATGTTGTTCATGTACAGGAGGTTAGTGAGTTGAGACTCAGCCGCTTCCGCCTCAATTCGAACTCATAGGACATGCTGTTAAGTGTCCAACTTGGGTTCAATGCTAAAAAACCATAGTGCGCTGAATGAGTCACCTGGGAAGAGTCCTCGTTTAATGGACAAGGACTGGGTATCCCTCATGATCCCACAACTAAAACATTCAATTCTTGTGCACCATGTGTGCATATCACGATCCAGGGTATTAAGGGAAATGCCTGTTGGTAGTCAATGTAAGCCATGTGACTTGGTCCTTGCAATCACGGGAGCCTCGACAAGAACATTTTTGTTCTTCGAAGAGGACGTTCCTCCTCTCACAATATTTATAGAAGAAGTCAGAAATGATAGCCGTGATACACTTATAGAGGGTCAAGAGGCAGGTTATTGGTCGGTAATCACAAGGACTACCAGCATCTACTTTTTGGGTATCATATACGCTGCACCCTCCGTCTTAAAATAGGGAATGTGATCTGAATTCTCCAAGATGTTCTGAAAGGCCCCAGCAGGGTGGGGTGCAAATCCTTTAGATATTTGTACTAGGAGCTGCGACCACATCCACACCCGGCGCTTTTCAGTTCTTAGTCTTCTTTAGCATACGAATTACATTGGAGACTGAGAGGGGTAGACTATTCATCCCAGACAACCGTGCAACTCTGTCCTTTTCTAGACAGAGCTATGTCGTGTCAAGCTGACTTGATCTATGAGTACCCCAGATGCTCGACCAATATCTGGCCATTTCCTCGACCCTAGGTCGTACGCAGTAATTTTGAGTCTTGTTTCGGCCACCTGCAAGTCCGCGGTAGAAACTTTTCATCTGCCAAAAAAGTCCTATTGCCATTCCTTCTCGCGATCGCTCTCTTCAATCGTCGGAGTCGCGCTGGCAGTACCACAAGACTTTTTTTAAGATAGTCAAGCTTCGGCGACTGCAAGCCTAACGAATGTCGACCACGAGACAGTCGCTTTGCTAAATCCACCAGATCCGGCCCACGCTCGTCCATAGCGTCTCGTATCACGAGTATAGGAACCTTCTCTTGCACGCATCTTCGAGCTGCGCTACAGGTGCTGGTACTTGTTATTAAACCTGTTTTTCGATGTTACTTATTTCGACCTAGGATATGAGCTGGCGCCGCCTGAGGGATCTGAATTGATGATCAAGATGTTGCTCCGTCACTCTATGGGCCAGCTCGGTATGAAGACCCACGAACAGACGATGTTCTTCGCCGCTGACGGGTCCTTCCCGTGCTGTTGCCCGAAAGTTACATCTGATCACGTCTCCATTCATTTTCGGCGCCAACTTGATCCTCCTTTTGGCCTGCGTACCGCGCAGTTTCTGGCGGCATGCATTCTCAACCTCAGATCTCATTCGGCTGATGGTTCTTCTAGAGAGGAGGTTCTCGTCTGTACCTGACGCCTTCGTTGCTTAAGGTCGTCTTGCGTCACTGTCTTTATTTCCCATCTCATCTTCAAATTGGCAGCGCATCAAGTATTCATCATGACGAGTTTGAAAATTGATACACTACCGTGGCATTCCTATGGAAGTGGTCAGCTGGGGCTCCCAATCGAAAGATTCTCCACAGGCGCAGCTGATGTTCTGCTGCTTACCACTTCTTGCCGATGTTCTAGCTGGACAATAGCTCTTCCAGGTATTCCGGTAAGATCGACCCATCCATCAAGTAACTCACGGCTATCGCCCTGCATGCTGCCACCTCCAGCGGTGGCACCAGGATTGCTCCGACGGTCTTCGGGAAGCGACGACGGGAAGTCTCCATGAATTTATGGGTTTTCTGTGCTCCTCTTAGTCCCTTTCCTCTTCGTTCTCTGCCTGCTTAACATGGAAAACCTTGTCAGTAGCAATTCTACAGCCAACATAACCTTCAAATCTATGAGAGGACAGCTCAAACCCTACCGCGACGTTATCGCCAGATTATTATTATATATTCTGCACTAGGTTTCTAGTATTCATATTTTTAAATTAGATGAGGTATAAAGTGTTTCAAACTCATTTAATAGATATTTACTAACAATAATAGGGTCTCATTTCTGAAGCCTGTACAATTTTGACCTGAGGGAAAACAGCGGTGCCTGTATGAAAGAATTTTGGAGGGTTTCAAAGGAACCGTTGAGGAAAGGAAACGCAAAAGCTAACGCGTACACTCCCGTCCATGTGCTAAGATAGTACGGAGCTATGCTCGGTCCCTAGGGCTAAGTAGCCATCTAACGCACAGAGAATAGAATAGAATCTATCCGTAAGTAAACGGCGATCAGACTTTTAATGCGGTAGATGAGTGTTAAAAAAAATCTGAGTATGTTGTGCATTAGTCAAGGTAGAAAAAAAGGCATATTGAAAATTAAGAGAGCGAACGCTCAAGCGTGTCATTCAGTTCATCCGCAATATCGTCATAAACAATGCAGCCATAATCAAAGAAAGGAAGCATTAGACTTTTGACTAAAAGGATTCGAGTAGGAGTTGGAAGGGATCACTTCTTTTTATATAATTTTTGTAGACTCTTATGGTTTTCCTAGATATTTCACTGACATGATCTTTCCAGGATACGATTTGGTTAAGATGGAAAACAAGATCCTTTACACATTCAACAAATGGAATACTGAACCCCTGTATCTGTAAAGGCCTCAAGGTTGTTATAATTTCATATAAGGGAGAGAATGAAGAAGCAACTATAATTGCTTTTGTTTTGGTGGGGTTAAGAGTGAGTCAATTTGCTACATTCCACTGCACAACACGGTCCGCATATTTATGATAATTGCAGTGTCGCTATTCACGGCCAAGGTGGAAAGTATAAATGTTAAAGAAGGTACTAAAGCATGGAAATTTATGTATACCGTGGAAGTATGAATCTCGAATGTAGGGCAAGAAACAATCTTAGTATTATTAACAGAATCTGGTGCTTCGGGTACTATAATAGATTTATCAGATAGAAAATAGAGTAGAATATATTCAAGGTTATTTTGACTTAACAGATGTCCTTGTAGAACATCATCAATCCCAATAGCATAGTTAGAATATCTGAGAAACATTTGAGTTATAAGTAACATTTTTCATTTGAAATAGTATACTGCGTATCAAATGGGAGGCGACGGTCTTTCCGTGACGAAAATCATTGGCATCCTTTCTAATGTTATTTAGATCCTACTTTCCCATTTCTGAGCCAGCTTCGAGTACAGAAATCCGATTTGTATTCTCAGCAGTGTCCGGTTTAATCGTTTGAATTGAGGTCAGAAGATTGTCTTTAAATGCTTCTTGCTTATTTCCCAAGTATGTAATCTTGGAGAGAATCTCTTATGACAGCGCACGCGCTTCTTTTTCTCCTTCCAAGATAGCATTTCTGATCATAGCAGCGAGATCAGGCTGGTTCGTGGAAGCTACTGCAGAGGTGTCGCTGAATTTTTGCCCTTTGCGTTTTATGCAAAAGAAATATATTTGACCCTTTTTAAGTTTATCAACGTTTTTCTTCGGAATGTTGAATTCGCACAGACCGGATGAGTCAAAGCAGTACACTTGAAACACACGAGCACCTTAGGTCCTCCTCTGGAAATTACTTCATTGCACATCGAACACGCACCCATTGTATAAATGATTAATAACAGTTATTATTTGTTCCCAAAAAAAGCAAAACCTTAGCCGTTTCGAATAAAACCAGTTTGCTCAGACGCACCAGGCACACACGAAGTCACAACTTGCAAATTTTTATTGATAGAAGAATAAGAAAAACTCGCGAAACTACCCATTTTACTAATGCCCATACAAATGTATTAAAGATAATTGACTACTATCATTAACTGTATGACTAATAATCATTATCTGGAATAATCTCATTAATTGTTATTCAGAAAGGGAAAAAATACGCAGTTTTATGAATAAATAATAAATAAAAAAAGTATGGGCAGCAATAATCAAACGCGTAACCTTCCGGCAACAATAATGCTCAAGGCCGTATAGCATTTTTAAACAAAACCCGAACATTCACGCTCTTTTTAACCTGTTATAAGACAAATTTTTCGAAGAGCAGTGAGGTTATGTACAACATAAAAACATTCAATAAGATACATTTGACTGTCGACCTCCCCCTGAGCTGGGCTGACCGTATTTAATGGTCTTTTTAAAACAATTCAGCAGATCTATACGACTGTCTGCACGACCTTGGGCCAGAGTTGGGAAGACGGAAGGACGTAGTATGGTAATTTGCACTAGCTAATATTACGCCGATAGTCGGGCCAGCTTCGCCTAGACTTGGGCCGTTCGTATTTTCATGGTTCTTTTGAAACAATTCACCAAAGTCTATCCGACTGCCAGCCTGACTTTGGGCCACAGATGGGCCGACGGTCAGTCGCAGGAAGGTTACTTGAACTGGTTAATATTACGCCGACAGTCAGGTCAACCTTACTCAGAGTTGGGCCGACCATACATTTACAGCAATTATAAAACAATTAGCCAGAGTATATCTGACTGTCGGCCCGACTTTTGGCCAGAGTTGAGCCAATGAACGGATGAAGTCTGGCCACCAATGTTGACTGGCAACGTTGGCACAACAAAGGTGACTTCGAGATGCCACAATTGGACCAACTCTGGTCACCGAAATTCGGGTGCCAACGTGGGCATGACCTTAAACCGACCCCTACACTCTGACTGCTAACCCAAATTCACACCTGGGATAGCGTCTGAGACCACGACTGCATAGTGTGATTCGATGTTCAGAAACCTGGTTCAGTTCATAAAACTTATGATAAGTAAAAAAATGTAAGTTACCTTCAAAAATTTGCACAGGAAACTGATTATCTTTATTCAGGCAAGAATTCAGATGATGATATGCATCCTTTAGTAATGACACCTTGCTAAAGTCTCCTTCTTCAAAATATGCTTGCGCAATAAGAGCAACTTTTACTTGAATATGTCCATAAAGAGGCAATGTGCTTAATACGCAAAGTGATTTCTGTACAGTTCCTCTCGTAATGTCTGACGTACGGTATTTCAGCTTCTATCAACAGATAAAACCTCATGAAATATTGCGTTCTTTCTATTAGAATCCTAAAACACCAAAAGTATTCTGTTAATTTAAAGCACAGCATTTCCTTTCGGTATGCGATGCAGAAATCATGTATCATATTATAGGCATGTACGATATTAATAAAAAAATTTATCTAATAATTTCCTTGGGTACTCAAAATGATTTGTTGCACAATTTACAAAAATGCATGTTAATTTACAGAATATTCATAATATATTCAAGATATTAAAGATAACCGCTTCTTGATTCGTACGTCCTATCTCCCACCCGGATTTTCAAACTGTTACAAAACCCCAACAATATGGGTATTTATGATAAGGTATTGGAGAATGGAATATATTTACGCCTGACTCTTTTATTTTATGTCACATTATATATATTTTTTGAAAACTCGTTCTTCAGTGAACCCGGTTTTTCATGATAGCCGAGGACTCAGTCAAGTGTCTGATGAGATGAGGATGTTATAAGTTAATTTAATAAGATGCCTGAAATCTTCTGCGATGATGTTGTAGGTACACAATTCTGGATGCTTTCTTAGAGCTACCATCTGCCACTCCACATGTATTTAGTCGATTAAGATGTTCAGTGCGTCTTGCGTGCACATTGCCTGCAGCCGAAATCAATGCATAGACGCATGTTTCACAGTCCTCCATATTGTCTTTACTGCATGCCTTAGTTCAATGTACTTATAGATCTTGGTTTCATAGGTTGCCTGCAATTTTAAGTTAAGTGAACAAGCAATGTCGATGATGTAGAAAACTCTCTACCTTTTTTTTCACGCATCACGATGTCGGGTTGATTGACTCAGATATAATGATCCGTCTGGATAGTAACATCCCAATATAAGATGTATTCTTCGTTTTCTAAAACAGGCACTGGAATGTATCTATAAGAAAGTTGTTGATTTATAATGTCCGCCACATCATTATGTCTGTGCGTATATTCTCTTGGGGCCATTACGCGACCACCATAAATAATGTGCTCGATGCATTCGTTGGTATCTCCAACTAATCGACACAGGTCAACCACGTCTTGATGCAACACGTGTTTGCGATAATTTCTGGTGCTGACAACCCTGCCCTGAATCGCAATGACGAATCCTTCCGTTTCTGGATACAGGACGTCCTTTCTCAGCCAAATATTGGATGTCTCACTATCCACTTCATATTGATCTAACGTTTCGGGGTGCTCGCCATGAATGGCTTTCTGTCTTCATTGCGTTTCTAATTCATCTATGGCTTCTGCGCTGACATTCAAGGCTTCCACTAAGCACAAATTCCGGGGTATATAGTCAAGATCCGCTTTACAGATGGTGTTGCAAAGCGTAACATCTCCCTTGCTGTTGAAATAGTCTCGCAACTGTATAACTTGTGACTTACACAGTTTCCTGGCATCAACAACGCCCCTGCCCCCTCTACGTCGTGGTAGAACTACCCTTCTAATGGCCGAATTACTTGGGTGCATTCGGTACTCCGTTATTCCTACGCGGATGATTCCGTTTATTCGTTTGAGGTCGGTGTTCGAACATTTAATCAGCCCAAGGGAGTACGCGAGGACAGGGATGGTATAGGTGTTGATTACCCTGATCTTGTTTGTCGAGTTAAGAGAACTTTTCAGAATCAATCTGAGTCTTGTAGTGAAGGCAGTCGTTAGGCTTTTCTTAACTATCATATGCTGATCTGGATTTTTAAATAGTCTGCACGAGGCTGTCCCGATATATATCATCAGTCACAGCCGCATTTTTGTAATTTTTTGTAAGTTTCTGGTCTGCTAGATTCTGCTGATAAATTCTTGTGGCAAGCTGTGGGTACTTAATTAAAAGAAGTCGATGATCTCTCCTCGCACGCTGTCCACTTTTTTTCTGCCAAAAAATAAAGGCGCATTAAATTTCTATTCATATTGTTCTATTTTAATCGCCTTCTTGGTTGCTGAATTTCTGCTTCTGCTTGTGGTTGAATGAGGCCTTCTACTTCTCAAGGTTCTGATAGTAGTTGATCGTCATAAGGTTGCACCGGTACATTGATAGAATGGTGATGTTACATTGCTTCATCGGTCGCCACTTGTTCTTGTGGTGCAACTTTTTCTAACCGATGTTCATTATCGACGTTTTCCGACCGAATCAACCTGCCCTTCAATCTCCATGTTTCAGTTTTCTGGGATAACAAGATTATATTTGACGTCCTTCATATTAGTGATAAGATCTCTTGCTGCAACTCCCTCCATATCAGGATACTTTGTGACATACTTCGTCCTAAAATTGTACCCTTTTTCGCGCCCAGTTTATCAACAATGCCAAGACCGAATCAAGGTGTTCATATAATTTTTTTTCAACAAACTTTTTCTTAGGTGAACATAGGGTGTCATGAATAACCCAAATGTGAAATATGAGCGTCAGTCGGGCATGTATATGGGAGCTATGGACCTATAAAGTTAACATGGGAGTCTATGAGAATAAAAATCAATTCATGACAAATAAAACTCAGTGTGTCCATATGTCTCCCAACTCTCATAATCTCCCGATCTGATGGCTCAAGTCACACACGGTGTCTGTTCATAACATAGCAGGGTGATTAGGGCTTATCTGACAAGAGTAATGATTTATCTCATAGACTCCCATGTTAACCTCAAAGGCCCATAACTCCCATAGACAGGGTGCGGCAAGACAGATAGTGTAGTTTTGAAGGGCCGGTACATTCCCTGTTATAGTGATAGGAACCTAGACAGGTTCTAATTGTGTCGGGGGGGGGGGGGGGGAAGTTTTCAATCGTTACCATGGTTTCGTCCACAGAACACTGGGGCTCCGCCGTCTGCACGTTTTCTGAAAACGGCCGTTCTTTTGTCGCCACCCAGCGGGCCTTCCAGCTGCACTTCAATCTTGCGCGTCGTGATACCGTCTCTCACCGTAATTTAATCTCGATTTGGGTGCGTATATTGTAAGCAACTGGTTCCACACTGAGACCTAGGGGTTTAGGAAGACCCAAAATGGTGAGAACACCCGAAAATTTGACAAGAGTGAAAGAAGCTATCGAACGGTCGCCTAGACACTCTACCCAGAAGGATTTTGCATCAAGACTTATCACTTCAATCTTACAAAATTATGGTTGTTTAAGAGCTAATACCCCTCGACTATGAAAACCGCATGAATCGCGCCCAAGAAATGTTGAACCAGATCAATGCGAGTTCAACTTTTTTCAATAGTGACGAGGCCCACTTCCATCTCTCTAGAGCGGTGAATTAACAAAATTTTCGGCACTGGGCTGAAAATAACCCAAGGCGACTTTAGGAGAGACCTTTTCACTTCCCAAAAGTGACCGTGTGGTGTGCGATTTCCAAATTTGGGGTGATTGGGCCTTATTTTTTTTAGGAGGATGGACGAACCATGACTGTCAACGCTTGAAGTTATCTTTCCATATTGGAAACTTTTTTTGTACATCAATTGGGAGAACTGAGGGAGGAAACAGATCTGGGAGACATCTGGTTTCAATGAGACGGGGTTACGCCCACTACTGCTCAAGTTTCAATGACGATACTGCGAAACATGTTCCTTACGCGCCTCGTCTCTCTGAGGGCTGACGTGGAATAGCCCGCGCCTCACCTGATTTAAGCAGTTGCGACTTCTTCCTGTGGGGCTACTCCTGATGTGCCAAAATGCGACCAAAAACTTCAGAACTCGTATTCATCAACGTCTCGCTGCTGGGGGCCATCTTCTTTCTGATGTCATCTTCAGGACTTGATGCATGAAGCGGCATGTAAGTTGGGCCGTTTTTTTTAATAGCCCTTCAAAACTGCACTATCTGTTTTGCCACGTTTTCAGGAGACGAGGAAGATGCCTAATTTCTATCTAATCGAACCTTCAGCTGACCTTAAGTTAGAAAAACTCTGCGCGTAATTTATTCTAAACTGATTCCCTTCTGTCTCCACGTCTGACTGTCCCCCCTGCATGACCGACTGATGCTAGTATTTCACATTTGAGTTACTCACGTCAAGAGCTTTCAGGAAATATATGACATTACCCCATCCCTGATTTAAAGGGGTGAACGGTTACTTGTAAGTCAAGTGCCTGATGATACAGGCAGTCAGAATTGTAAAATTTCATTTTAAAAAATGTAAATAAGTTTTTGTAAATGCCGATAGCGGAAATTTCATGGTAATTCAAGATTTCAAAAGTAATTCCTACTTCATAAGTATAGGTCAACATGATGACATAAATTTACTTTTTTCACAAATCATCACTGTATGAATAGAACACTAGAATATAAAAGGAAACTTAGATTCTTCTATAACGACATTCACTTTTGCTTAACTCTTCCTGGAAGTACTTAAGCGTAACTTGGAATAACCTCTTTTTTAATTTTGACTAGAAACCAATCGCTCATTATCTTTCATGTCTGAGAGGGCTCGAGTTTAAGGCGCTTCCTCAAGCCTTATTTTTAGCGCATGTATTCTTTTGCGCATGAATCCCGCTAAACGGATGAATTGTTCGATGTAATATTTTAACCACATAATCTCAAGAGCATAATGCACAAAAAGAAATTTCTTTTTTTTTGAAAAATGGTCTTGTTTTTTTTTTTCAATTAATCGAAAATGTGCTTCATTTTTGCGCCTGGAAACGAGCAATCCGCCACCGGGAAAGTACCCCCGTTGAACCTAAAACAGGCGCTCTTCAAATCCATAAAAATTTGGCATAATTCACCGTGACGGTTCTCCAGCAAGTTGAACCCAGGGGGTCGCTCGTAAATCAACCAGCCCTTTCGATTGTTGCATCCTGACACGATTCGAGCCGCTAGAACGAAATATAATTTTCAAATTTTATCATCTAATAAAAATTTCATCCATCCATGTTTTGCGCAATTTTAAAGATTG
>CAKNXH010060227.1:0-36300 GCA_932178445.1 Andricus quercusramuli
CTGTCATCCTTGGGTCGCTTCGTGTCCTCAAGACACACGTGGGTTTCGCCGGCCTGTCGCTGTGATTTCGTCGTGCCCTGTGACCACCCATCTCACGGATGTAAGACGTGGCCATAGGTGTATTTTACCGCGGTTCTACTGGGGGCTATTGACATTTTTGTTTTAGATGGCAGTTGCTCTTAGTGGTACCCTGCGGTGGTTGTTCAACTTTTTTTTAAATTTAGCAGAATTTTAAGTTTAGCAGAATTGTCTTAGAAACAGCTAAATTCTCTCTAAATTTGTAAAATTCTTTTGATTTTAGCAGAATTGTTTTGAATTCAGCGAAATTATCTTGAATCTCCTTGCATTTATCACAATCCTCTGGAAACCTGTACAAATCTCTCGTTAATTCAGAGAATTCTCTTCAATTATATAGAATTCTCTTGAATTTTGTATAATTCTTTTTAATTCAGTAGAATTCTCCTATGTTGGGTAGAAATTCTCTTGAGTTTCGTCAAATTATCCTGCTTTCTTTCAAATTCAGGAGAATATTCTAGAAATCAGCAAAATTCTTTCGAATTTAAAAGAATTCTCTAGAGTCAGGCAGAATTCCCTTGAATTATTCATAGATCTTCGGAATTCTGTATAAATATCTCATGAATACCGTAGAATTCTCTTCATTTATGCATTCTCTTAAAATCTGTATAATTCTCTTGAAGTCCGTAGAATTCTCCTCAATTCAGTAGAATTCTCTTACGCTTGGCAGAATTCTCTTGAATTTAGTAGAATTCTCTTGAGTTCAACAGAATTCTCGTGCAATCTGTAGAATTATCTTGAATTGAGTAGAACTCTCTTGGTTTTCGTAAAATTATCTTAAATTCTGTAAAGGACTCTTGTATTCTGTAAAATTATCTTAAATAAGCTTTCATTTATTTTGAATTAGTTAGTCTTTCCAATTTCCATTGTTGTGAACGTTACAAGAAATATCAAGGAAATTCCATTGAAAAAATGCGACACGCCAGAGTCATAATTAAATGCTTGATGATTTCAGAGCACGCATTTAAGAAAAAGTACCAATTCACTTTTTCCGGGTGTATTTCAAAGTGCAAACATATGCCCGCAAAAATCCCTCTGATGACGCACATCGTTTTTAAGGCATTTGAATATTATTGTATTGATCGGAATATCTACTCAAGTGTTTGATAAGTGTGTGAAGTGATGTAAGTACTAGGGGTGGTTTTCTTAGGCTGTATAATATTATTGTAGGAATTGAGATATCTGCTAGAGCTTTAGAAAGGTGTTTGGGTTGAACTATTTATAATTTGAATATGTTTTGCCTGCTTTAGTTGAAAGCAGCTGAGACTATTTCGTTTAACGTTCGAGGGGTGGTTTTTTGAAGCTGTATTGTATGCTTTTGTACAGGAAGTTGAGACTGGATACATTACATGTACTATAGATGGTTTTTGGGGATGTGTAATATTATTGTAGGGATGGGGATATCTATGAGAGTCTTGGGAAGGTGTCTTACTTGACACGTTTCAATTTGAAATGTTTTTGGCTGCTTTACTCGAACTCAATTAAGATGAGGTTCGTTGAATATACTAGGGGTGTTTTTCTGGGGTGTGTTATATTATTTTAGTGATGAGAATATCGACTAGAGTCTTCTGAGAGTGCCGGATGTAACTATCTTTAATTTTTAACTATTTTTGCTGCTTTTTTTGAAGGCAGCTGAGACGGGGTTTTTAAATGTACTAGGGATGTTCTATTGAGCCCGTATAATATTATTATTAGAATAGCGATATGGAATAGAGTCTTAGAAAGGTGTCTCAAGTGACTATGTTTAATTTGAAATTAGTTGCCTGCTTTATTTGAAGGTAACTGAGATGGGTTTCTTTAATATACGAGGGTTGTTGAATAATATTTTAGGGTTTGCAATATCTAATAAAGTCCTGAGACAGTGTGTGGGGTGATTATTTAAAAATAAAATATTTTTTGGCTACTTTAGCCGAAGTCAATTGCGACTGGGTTCGCTGAATGTACTAGGGATAGCTTTGTAAGTCTGTGTAATATCATTGTAGGAATTGGGATATCTAATAATAGTTTTGAGAAAGTGCCTTGGGTGACTATATTTAATTTGAAACTCTTTGGCTGATTCAATGACGTGCAGCTCAGACGGGGTTTGTTAAATGTACTTGGGGTGGTTTTTTGAGTCTGTGTAATAATATTGTAGGGGCGGGGATATCTATGAGAGTCTTGGAAAAGTGTGTGGGGTGATTATTTTAAATTTTGAATTTTATGGCAGTCTAAGTTGAAGGCAGCTGTGATGGGGTTTGTTCAATGTAATGTTTGTGGTTTGTTGGGAATGTCTAATATTATTGTAGGGATATCGATATACCCTAATGTCTTGGGAAGATTGTGGTATCTATTTTTAGTTTAACATTTTTTGGCTGTTTTTGTAAGCCCCGAAAAAATAATTAACTTTTGGGCTTACAGTTTTTTCAAATATCTACATTTTTATTTATGGGTTCATGTTAAATTCATGGCTTGTTTCCGAAACGTTAATGTGGTTGGTCTTGGTAAGCAATAGCATAGTTTAGAGCTATTGCTTACGTTTTTTTTGTACTTACTTCCTCAGGTTTTTTTCAGGGTTGATTTCGTAAAATAAATGTAAAGTGTTTGGGAAACACACAAAAATAGGCCAAAATTCTGATAAGATTATGTTTATGGTGAGCGCAATTTATCTTCACTATTTTTCTTCATAATAAATATTAAATTTAAACAAAATAACCCATGGAACATTTTAAATGGAGTATCAAAGAATATGTGAGAATTGAAGAGGTTTAAAATAATCGATTGGCCCTTCGTAGCAAGCAGTTTCATGCTTGGGGTCACAGGGGGCCTGTGTGCCCTGCTTTATGCACTATTTGCGAGCTATGTTTCATCCAGATAGGTGTAAGGACATAATCAGAGGGATTTCACTGGAATGAACAATCATTCAATTATGACTCAGGCGGATCGTATTTTTTATTGGAACTTTTTCGACACTTCTTGTGAGCTTCACGAAAAAAATGGGAAGGACGAATGAATTCGAAATAAATCAAAGCTTATTCTACTGGATTCAAAGGTATTAAAAAATTCTTAAGTGAGTTAAAAACTGTTCAAAAATTTTCTAAGGAATTTAACAGAATTCAAGAGAATTTTACAGAATTCTACGTAATTCAAGAGAATACTACAGAAGTCAAACGACTTTTACAGAATTCAAGATAATTCCACAGAGTTGAAGAGAATTCTGCTAAACTGAAAAGAATTCTACTGAATTCAAGAAAATTCTACATTTTTCTAGTCAATTGTATGGAATTAAAGATAATTCTGCCAAATTCGTGAGAATTCGACTGGATGCAAGAGAATTCGGCATAATTCAAGAGAATTTGGCTGATTTCAAGAAAATTCTACTATTTAAAAGAATTCTGCCGAACGTGAGAGTTGTGCCGAACGTAAGAGAATTCTGCTAAATTGAAGAGAATTCTGCAGAACTCAGAAGAATGCAGCTGATTTCAAGATAATTTCGCTAATTTAGGAAAATTCTACTGAATTCAAGAGAATTTCGCTGATTTCAAGACAATTTTACTAAATTCAAGAGAATTCTGTTAAGCCTAAGAGAACTCTACTAAATTGAGAATTTTGTATGACCGAAAAGACTTCTTTTGAATTCAAAAGAATGATACAGAATCCAATAGAATTCCATTAAATTTTGAAGAATTCTGCTGAAATCAAAAGAATTCTACAGAATTCAAGAGTCTTTTACAGAACTTAATTGAATTTAACGGAAATCAAGAGAGCTCTACTCATTTCAAGAGAATTCTATAGATTGCTCGAGAATTCTGTCGATCTCGAAAGAATTGTACTGAATTCAAGAGAATTCTGCCAGACGTAAGAAAATTCTACTGATTTCAAGGGAATTTGGCAGACTTTAAGAGAATTATACAGATTTTGAGAAAATTCATAAAGAGAATTCTACTGTATTCACGAGTTATTTACAGAATTCCAGAGAATTAAAAAAATGTCATGAAATCTGTAAAGACACTCCGTATAAATAGTATTCAGTAAAATACAATATTTAAACGAATTTTGTATTCTTCATTGAAAAATTACTAATTGAAAATGCTTTGTGAAGATTAAAAATAATTTTAGAGTATATTTTTTGCTCACAATATTTTATTATATTTTATACATTTTCATATTTTTCTCAAAAAACCAAACTTTTGGTGGAGGTGCTGCCAGCCAGTAATTCCACTGAAGCAAATTCCAGAAATTAAACATATAACAAAACCAGAATTATGGGCTTTTTTGCGCTTTTCAAAATTATAAAAATCAATTTTCTTCAAACAACGCATACAATGAATTATGAGCTCAGCATAAATATAATAATATCAGAATTTTGGTCTATTCTTGTGTTTTCCAAAAAACTTCACATTTATTTTACGAAATCAAAAAAAAAAAAACCTGAGGGAGTAGGTTGAAAAAAACGTATATCATAGCTCTAAACTACTTTATAGCTTACTAAAAACTTTTTCGGGACTTAAAAACACAACAAAAAAAATCTTAAACCAAAAATAGACACCATAGAAACCTATGATAGCATTAGACAGCCCCAACAAACCACACTCAGTACATTCAACGAACCCCATCTCAGCTGCCTTCAAGTTAAACTGTCAAAAAATTCAAAATTTGAAATAATTACCCCACACACTTCCCCAACACTCAAGCTGATATCCCCATCCCTACAATATTATAACACAGATTTAAAAAAACTACCCCTACTACACTTAACGAATCGCGTTTCAGCTGGCTTCAGCAGAAGCAGTAAAAAAAATTCAAATTAAAAATAGTCACCTAAGAGACCTTTAGTACATTTAGCGAACCCAGTCGCAATTGACTTCGGCTAAAGTAGCCAAAAAACTGTCTAATTATAAATAATCACCTTACACACTTTCCCAAGACTGTTTTAGGTATATCCATCCCTACTACAATATTTAGCAACTGAAAAATAAACGACTCCTAGTATACTTAACAAACCTCGTCTTAGTTACCTTCGACTTAAGCAGCCAAAAAAATTTCAAATTAAAAATAGTAACCGCATACACTTTCCCAAGACCCTTCTTGATATCTTCTTCCCTCGAATAATATTGGACAGCCCCAAAAACCACCCCAAGTACATTTAACAAACGCCGTCTAAGTTGCATCTAACTAAAGCAGCAAAAATAATTCCAAACTAAAAATTGTTACTTCGGACACCTTTCCATGGCTCTAGCAGATACCTTAGTTCCTAAAATAATATTATACAGCATCAAAAAGCACCCCTAGTACTTTCATCGAACCCCGTATGAGCTTCCTTCAACTTAAACTGCTAAAAAATGATACATTTAAAGTGTTCACCCCACACACTAAGCCTAATGAGTTAAAAATAAATCAAAGCTTTATTCTGTTGAACGCAAGAGAATTCTACTAAATTCAAGAGAATTCTGCCAGGACGTAAGAGAATTTTACTGAATTGAGGAGAATTCTACGGACTTCACGAGAATTATACAGATTTTAAGAGAATGCATGAATAAAGAGAATTCTACGGTATTCATGAGATATTTATACAGAATTACGAAGATCTATGATTAATTCAAGGGAATTCTGCCTAACTCTAGAGAATTCTTTTAAATTCGAAAGAATTTTGCTGATTTCCAGAATATTCTGCTGAATTTGAAAGAAAACAGGATAATTTGACGAAACTCAAGAGAATTTCTACCAAACAAAGGAGAACTCTACTGAATTTAAAAGAATTATACACAATTCAAGAGAATTCTACATAATTGAAGAGAATTCTCTGAATTAACGAGATATTTTTACAGGTTTCCAGAGGATTATGATAAATGCAAGGAGATTCAAGAGAATTTCCCTGAATTCAAAACAATTCTGCTAAAATCAAAAGAATTTTACAAAGTTAGAGAGAATTTAGCTGTTTCTATGACAATTCTGCTAAACTCAAGAGAATTCACTAGAATTCCACTGAGTTCTCGAATTTTATTGATTGTGGAAAATAGCTTTTTCCATTTTTGTATCTCGTTGACGTGTGAAGTTGCACCAGAGTCGCAACCTACTGCAAAAGCGATCCGAGGAGAAATTATACGAAATGAACTTGCTTATGCACACACTCTTGTCGATGACACATGGACTGTCGACCTTCTAACGCGTGCTTCTGATTGGTTAATCTTTAATTGTTAATAACTCGGTAATTATTAACTTTAGAACAATTTTTTTATAATTATTTTCGACGCCATTTTTTTGTTAGAATTCAAAAATACAAATACGTTTTTTGAGTACTGGGACACCCTGTATATATATATATATATAATTAAAAACAAAGTTAAACAACCACCGCAGGGTACCACTAAGAGCAACTGCCATCTTGAAAAAATGTCAATGGCCCCCAGTAGAACCGCGGTAAAATACACCTATGGCCACGTCTCACATCCGTGAGATGGGTGGTCACAGGGCACGACGAAATCACAACGACAGGCCGGCGAAACCCTCGTGTGTCTTGAGGACACGAAGCGACCCAAGGATGACAGCTTTCTGCATCCATCTCGCAAGAGCCTTGGCATATTTTTGGCACGCGGGTATGGCTTTAAGGTTACGAACCAGCGATAATTTCACACCTCCGAGAGCACCTATCACAAGAACAATCACTCGTACCGAATATTTTGGGTACAGTCGAAGCAGCTCTCTTTTAAGGTCTTGATATCTCTCCTCTTTTTCTTTCTCCTTTGCAGTGATGTTGTATTCGGATGGAGCCGAGAATTCGATCACGAATATAGTTCGTTTCTCGAAGTCTTGGAGAACAATGTCAGGCCTCGAGTGCGCAACGGAGACTGCTGCCCGAAAATCGTAGTTCCAGAAAATCTGGCACTTCTCGTTTCGGACAATTGACTCTATATCCCTTGGAGCGTTCGGCAGGGCAGGGTCGCGACCAACACCGTAAGAGCGACAAAGGTGGTAATAAAGTACTCTTAGGGCCGCATTATGTCTATAGATATACGTTGTTCCTGCGTGGGTCGGACACCCCGATAGTATATGTTCTAGGTACTCAGCGTGTGCATGACACGCTCTGCACCTATCACTGGGAACTTCTTGACATAAAATGCGGGCGCGGTATGCTAAGGTGGAGATTACACCGTCCTGGCATGCGAAAATAAAGCCCTCTGTACCTGAATTGAGCCCTGATGATTTGAGGAAAGCAAAAGTTTGCTCCTTCGACAAGGACTGTTTTTCTACATTTCTGTGAAAGTTTCCGTGCATTTGCTTGTCGAGTAGCTCTTGGTGAAATTTTCCAACCTCTGCTTTCTTTACTTCGGCTTTTAGACGTGAAGCATCTAGATGGAGTAATGCACTTTCCTCACTTCTGATGTTAAAATTCAGGCCAAGGGTCTCAGCAGCTTGCTCCGCGGCTTTGTAAAGGAACGCCCCTTCGCCAATCATCTCGTGGTTTCTGACCATCTTTAGGAGAGGATCTCTGCCATTCGCAACGATGTAAGCTGTACTCAAAACAATTCGGTTATGAAGACACTGGAGATTCAGAAGTCCGCGTCCGCCTTGCTGGCGTGAAATGTATAATCGCGGAACTGACGAATTGATATGCAAGCTTTTATGCATATGCATGATCTTACGCGTGGTGACATCAAGGGCCTTAAGCTCGTTCTTCGTCCATTGAACCACCCCAAACGAGTAGAGTAGAACCGGGACGGCAAGCATGTTAGTCGCAGATACCTTGTTCAACGCCGACAGATTGGAAGACCAAATCTGTCGAAGAAGATGCTTGTATCTGCTTCGGAGAGACTCCTTCACTGATGTTACGTCCTGAATGCGGCTTTGAGGCACGCCCAGGTATGTATAGGTCTCTCCAGTGTTAAGATGTCTAATAACACTTATATCCACAAGCTCAGGGTCCTTGGGAACGCCAGTAATCTTTCCTTTCTTCAAATGAATTTTGGCACACTTGTCCAAACCAAAGTCCATCCCAATCTCTCCTGTGTAGTTCTTGACGATATTTAAAGCAGTTTGAAGTCTGCTTTTACCAGCGGCATAGATCTTCAGGTCATCCATATAGAATACATGAGTGACCTTATGCTCACGCTGATTAGTGTCGCCACAGAGGTATCCAGGAGAATTTCGTAGTGCAAGAGATAGAGGCAAAAGTGTGATGCAAAAAAGCAAAGGGCTCATACTATCCCCTTGAAAGACGCCCCTCTGGAAGGTGACGTTGTTCGTCGTCAGACGATAATTCCTAGATGAGATGGTAAATCTAGTTTTCCAAAGAGGCATCAATCTCTCTATGCATCTCACTATGTGTGGATGTACCTTCAAGCTTTCCAACAGACAGATGATAAGTCTATGAGAGGTTGAATCAAAAGCTTTCCGGTAGTCAATCCAGGCCATTGACAGGACGCGCTGATGGACTGTAGCGTCTTTACAGACACACCTGTCAATCAGCAGGTTCTCTCGACAGCCTGCTACACCTTTTTTCGAGCCACGTTGTTCGTACATCTCTCGCCATACAGGCTCAATTCGTCGAACAATCCTGTTGTTTAGGATAGCTGTAAAAATCTTATACAGTGTGTTCAAACAAGTTATTGGCCTGTAATTCTCTGGTTTGGACAAGTCGCCTTTTTTCGGTAGGAGTATAGTGCGTCCTAACACTAGCCACTGCGGAATGGGCATCTCCGACTTTAAATATGAGGTGAATATGCGGGCCAAATGTTGGTGTGTAGAAGTAAACTTCTTCCACCAAAAGTTCTTGATACAATCTGGTCCAGCACCGGAAAAGTTCTTCGTGCCTCTAAGTGCTTTTTTCACCTCTTCGGCAGTGACTGATGGGCACTCCTCCTCAGATTTTATGAGGCTGTCGCAAAACTCCTTGAAGCGGATGATATTGTCAGTATCTTCCTTCAACTCTAGTGTTTTCGGGATCTTGTACACCTCTCTCCAAAAAGTCTCTACCTCCTTGGGCTTGGGAGGATTTTTTACAAAAACAGGGGGATCACTGAAGAGGCGCGATGGGTCAGCGAGAAACTGTTGATTCTCTCTGATCCATCTCTCCCTCTTCTGTATCCTCCTCCTTGCGTCAGATAACAGCCTTATTTTGTCAACAATATGTTGCTTGATTGTCAGCAGCTTTGACTTGTTTAGTGTGTGATTCAAGGTCCTTAGTTCTTGGGCGAACTTTCGAACCCTTTCCGTGAACGGTCTACCAGATGTTATGTAGTCAATCACACATTGAACACGGGACGCATTCTGTCTTGCCCATCCAATTTTCTTGTTCAGTTGATGCAAGCGTCTTCTTGTCTTTTGATCCATCGTCGGTTTGAGCCTTCGATTTGAATCAGCCAAAGCTCTCGCAGCACCATAAACTGAGCAATTGATGGTCCAGAGGTCGGACTCTTGCGAGATATCTCCACAAAGGGAGGCATCCATTTCAGCCAGATCTTGGGGCTTAAGAGGAACTTGCATGTTGATGTTCCTCCTTGTACTGAAATTGCCATCATCTTCAAGAAGGTGCCTACTTTCTGCGGTTGGTCTTAATGTCGTTTCATCTTCGTCTGCAGCTTGTTCAAGCAGCGGTTGAGGAAGCGCTCCGCGTACATATCCATTTTTGCGGAGGTAGTCGGCTTGATTTCGCAAAGACTGATGCGAAACGTGTTGAAGCTCTGGGTGTTTCTGGCACCACAGAGTATGCATACGCGCCATAAAGCCTCCACGAACAGGGATAATACTGGCATCGTAGCAGTCTAACACATCATTCTTAAGTTGATCCGTCCACTCAATGTGGGCGTTTCGCCGGTTCGTCGTTGTGTTTCCATCTAAATTATTTTCAGCACCCCGAACTCTAGGATGATCGGCATTGTTTGCCGATCCATTGTCGGGTGCTCTGCGCGTTCGATCGTTTTGAACCGCATCTACAACATTTTGGTGGTTTTTTGGTTTCATTGTTGTTCCCACGAGCAGCTAGGGAAAGGGTTCGTCCATCCTTGTAGAGCCCCGCGTGCAAGGATAAGGCTATTACTCTGAGACATCGCCCGATATCCCAGGGTCACCGTTAAAGACACCTCACCCAGGTACCATGCAGCTTTCGGCACGGTTCGCACACCTTCGCTTAGGGGTTATTCCTTCGGGACCATCCCTGAACAATTGTCCGCGACTGCTTATTAATTATTGTACCCATATTCAGCAGAAACCCTTGGTACGGGGACCCTCTATCCGCAACCCGAGGACGCGTTCGGTGGCTTTGTCATAAGCCCTTCGGTTCTATTCCAAGGGAATCGAAACCGAAACCGAATATATATATATATATATATATATATATATATGCTTCATCTATTTCTATCTCTTGTTCATCCAGCTTTATCTCTTTCTAATACGTGTCCAACACCTTTCATCTTTTTCTATCTGCTGGTTTAAATACTTATATTCTATTTCTTTTAGTCTTACGTCTGTGTACTGTTTCTTTAGAATAAATTATTTAAATCTCTATTATACCGACCGATTCAGATTCGAAGTCTAATTTTCGCATAATATAAGTAGTATAGGGCCACTATGGACAGACTACTCCCTCACTTTTTCTTGCCCCGCTCGCCGCTGTATGGCACCGACCTCCTCGCCATGGTGGTGGGACATACCACCAGCCGCTCTTGGACGCCTGTTTACAGACGTCTTGAGGGTGTGCAGTCTGATAAGCCCCTGAGAAAAATTCTATATATATATACACACATTTTTTGACAAATGAGCAGCTTAATTATTATTGAAAAAATAACGTGAAAGAATGAAAAATGATTTTTATTATATTGCTATTATGATTTAAAAAAATTTGAAGACATTTCAATTTTTTCGAATAGTGCTGTGCAATTGATATCAAAAAGCAAAATTGCCCACAAACATTCGAAGTCGCAGTTTGTAGTCTCTTCGTGTTCCACCTGTAGAAGGTACAATTTCCCGTGAGCAAAGAAGATGTTAGGTATAAGAGGTGGTACCCTGTAGCTGTCAAAGCAAGTACCTCTTCCATCATCTCCAACGTAGAGGGCGATCCAGTGAGTTCCAGGCTTGGATTGTTCATCAAAATTAGCCACAATTGAAGTCGAAGTACTTGTAGAATTTGTAAGCTGTACATACTTTTTAGATGATAATGATAAGGTAGTTTTTTGAATCAAGCCTACCGCATGTTTATCCGAATCTTCAGAATTGGCCGCAATGCTCTGTCCATAGGTCGTAGGGGAGCTGGGCGTACTAGCACTGTAGCCTTGTATTTTATTGTAGGATAATGAAAGTAGATTATCTTGTTGCTTTTCAATCCAGTTTTTTACTCTGAGTGCATTATTGAGAGCACACATGAACATTTCTTTCTTTTCCACAGCATTATGGAAACAAAACTGGTCTATGAACGGTAATTTTTAACCAATGAGCATTTTAGTTCCTCCAAATTTATGACTTGTCTACTTGTAATTTTCTGTAATAACTCGGCTCTCTCTGTCCTCGGGTATACATCAGTTTGTCAGTTCAAGCAATGTCACGTAGATTGACGTTAAGGAAATTCATCGGTTCATCTCCTTAAAACCACACAATTGCCATGATGATTACAACTAAGCCAGTTATTTTGTTGTTGAGGTTGGTTCATGAGATCAGTAAATGAAAATGGTGGAGAAATAATCCAATGAGAAATACAATAACGATCCAGAGAAATCACAGCTACTTCATTAGGAATAAATCGACCAGCATCATCTTGAAAGCCTTGTATATGAATCACGTAGTCAACCATGATTTCATATATATGTTTTTTTAGAATCTAAATTTTAAATGCACCAGTCATTGACATAATGGATTTTGCCCCCACTCAAGCACTAAAGTCGACAATAATCTGTCTGGACGAGTCTATTTTCAGCACATTATTATATTCCGCATATACGAGACAATTAATAGTACTAGTGAATGCGTCCTCAAATCGCACCTCAATTCTGAGACTACCATGTTTTACAAGTATCCAGTGAGAGTAACAGTTCGCTACAGGATAATTTCCTCTGTCAATATTATTGCCTTCGTTCAGAAAATGGTTTGAATGGAATTTGAGTACTATCAAAATAAAGCGAGAGATGATTAATTTTATAATTTTTTAAATTGAAAGGATTTTTGTTTCCACTTCCATTGAATGCAGCATTGTCCACAAAACCAATTATTATTCTCTTTGGCATTTGACCGAGAATAACAAGATCAAGCGTTTCAGCGTGAACGCCTGAGTGTGAAGTTAAAACTTTTACATTAAGGAATGAAATAGATTTTTTTTACAGGACCAACTTTATCTAACTGTGCGGCATTTGCAACGACCCTAGCGGGAGTTATTAATTTCACCCTAAGACTTAGCATTGTGTGAGCCAAATCAATATATTCATCAACATGACCAGGAACGACAAATTCTATAGGCGAATCGTCGGTGAGGAATAAAAAAGGTTTATTGTGCACCCATTAAGAGCTTTCTATCGAGGTTTGTATAGGAGGTATTGAAAATAGGTATAATTAAGAATTTAAGGACTCACCAGAATGAGAATGTACAAACGACATTTTAAAAAATATATTTGTTCTCGGATGCGTATTTTATATACTATTAATTTCCAAATATATCATCAATAGGATATTTCTGATTTTTATGCTTCACACACTTTTTTGTAGTCTTTGTTTTTCTTTTATTCTTTGTAGCTTTCTTTATTTTGACCGTACTACGTTTCTTTATTTTTTCAGAGGCTTTCTTTTTTCTCTTATTGATAGGGTTTCGATTCACGACCTTAAGGGCCCTGGAAATCGAGTGTAAATCGTAGAAAATGGATTCGGGCCAAACGGCGAAGCCATTTTGTCTGATTTTTTGTGTAAATGATCAAAAGGGTATATAGACTGTCATTACAGCTCGCTTTTTTCGAAAAAAAAAATCAATTTTTCATGTAACAATGAAAATAAAAAAAATTACTTATTGTGGTACAGTGTTCTACTATTAAGCAAAGCATGGAGCAGGTAAAGCAGTTAGCGGGCTAAGAATTCTTTTGCGCGACCCTAGCTGAGGAGGGAGAAACTACTATACACGTCTGCAGGTTCTGAAGCGTCCACTATTACCCACATTTCTTCATTCAGGGACGAACACACCGTATACGAAAACTAGGGGCCCCTACCCAAAGGAGTGGGTAAATTCCCAAAAGGTTCGGTGGGTGGCAAACTTACGGCGAAAGAAGTAACTTTTGTACATTAAATGATAATATACAAGCTTTCTGTATAAACGGCAGATTATACAAACGTTTAAGATAACGATAATATTTGTCGCCCAATTTCCTGCGAAAATACCAGATTGATTCGCATTTGACACAAACTGTGCATGCTTGCACAACTCAGGGGCTGTCGCTGCAATAACCGGTTATAGAAGTGTGGAGCACGTGTAGTTGTTGAAATAAAAAGCAAATTCTGCTACTTTTTTCTACAAAATGGCCTCTTTTCAGCTAATTTGACTGTACTCTATGTACGCAGTTGTACGTGATTTTCGTGTTCTTTTTCAATGTTTTTGAAAATTTTATGAAATCGGTGCAATATTTGTGAAATCATTCGTGTTCGTTTGAAATCATTTACATATGTGAAATCGTTTGATACCTTTGCAATGTTTTGAAATCTCTGAAATGTGGTGGACTGTACCCTTTTTGACATGTTTGGAATTTTTTAATTGTTTTACAACCATTACGAAATGTTTATGAAATTTTAGAAATATTATTAACATCTTTCGGAAATTTGTTGTATTCACTGTAAATTACTGAAATTATCATGAAGTTCCTAATTAAAAAATTTGACATCGAAAAAAAAAATGAATTTTTCTCTCGACAAATGTCTGATTAATACATTTGTTTATTACCTTTGATTTGAAAAAACCATACAATGTATCAACTAATTATGTATATTGTTAAAATTGTCATGTAATTCCTAAATAAAAGGACTGCCATTGAAAAAAATAATAATTTTTCTGCCGCCAAATACCCTTATAATACATTCGTTTCAAAAATCATACGATTAATCAAGAAATTATTAATTTTGCTAAAAATTATCATAGAGTTACTAATTACAAAATCTCACGATGGAATTTCTCAATCATTACATTGTTTTCATCAAAATTTCTTGCAATATAACTTCAAAAAACGTATAATTATGGATAATCGTAAAAAAGATTATTTTAACAAATAATTTGTTTATTACAATTTTTTTTGTTTATCATATAATATTGGAATATCTTTCAGGAATTTTACTTTATAACAAAAAAAGACGTTTTTGCAAGTTTCATTCAGAATCAGGAATGTTGTATAATTTCAGTTGAAACTCAACAATTCTTTTCACAATTAAAATAATTGAATTTTCTTGACTTCATCCAGGAGCAAACAAACGGTATAGTCGTATACGAAAGCTAGAGGGGCCCCAACTCAAATAAGTGGGTAAATTCCCAAAAGGTTGGGTGGGAGTAAGTGATTGGGGGTGGATCATATCATTAAATGCAGACTAAGTGAATTTTAACTGTAAACAATATAATATCTTATAATCACTTCGCCCCCTAATTCTTGTATGCAATATTCACGCCGAATCCGTGTAAGTGTACAATTCTCCGCAACTTACTCCGAAAGTAGTGCCTTGTACATCACATGATGATATACCATACAAAATATTAATTTTTAAAGAATAGGAATCACTTGATAATGAAAAATACGAATTTTCAACGAAATAATTTCAGTTTCAACTGAAAATGATTAATTTTTCAGAGAATATTTCAATTTTCTAGTAAAGAGATGAATTGTAAATAAAAATTATGCATCTTCAGCCAAAAAATCAATGTTTGACAAAGTATTGTATCCTTTTTTTGCAAGCTCTCAGGTAAAAGAAAACGGAGCGCTACACTACCGTCGGAAATTGTGCGCACGACTCGCGTGAGCGCTACTAAAAATCACTGCTGACTTCAAACGACGATATTTCGGCGAAAAAAAGAGATAGGGCATTTTTTAAAAAACATTTGGAAAGCTCATGAAATTCCAAGTCTATTGGTATCCAACAAATATTTTTTTGACCTTCTGAAAATAGTACAGCACTTGAGAAGTTCAAACAAAAAATTCAAGATTTTCTCAAATTTTCTACCTCAAATTCAACTTTTTGCACGACCTAGGAAATTTTTTTCAAAAACCTGAAAATTATACGACATGGAGCCTGAAATCTTATCTTTAATTTAAGCCAAGAAAACTTAAAAAATCTTAATGGGTGCCCGAGATATGATTAAAAATGTTCAATCGTATCTGAGCTCAATTTTAATCGACGATCACGGTTCTCGGGCGGTCTTCTACTCGCCTCCTTCGTTGAGGCAGGACTGAATAGACCACGTACAGAGGTGGCGCCTAAGTAGACATTGTCCTATTCTTTAATATGGAGATATTATTAGATTCAAATAATTGCCAACACTCACAAATAACAATAAATATTTGTTTTCATTCACCATAATTTGAAATAAAAATTACTGATGAAGAAAACCAAAAGTGTAAGAGGCGCCACCTTAGTGCGTGGCCTATTCGGTCCTGCCTCAACGAAGGAAACGAGCAGCGGACCGCCCGAGAACCGTGATCGTCGATTAAAATTGAGCTCAGAGACGATTGCACATTTTTAATCATATCTCGGGCACCCATGAAGATTTTTTAAGTTTTCTTGGCTTAAATTAAAGATTAGATTTCAGGCTCCATGTCGTATAATTTTCAGGTTTTTGTAAAAATGTTCCTAGGTCGTGCAAAAAGTTGAATTTGAGGTAGAAAATTTGAGAAAATCTTGAATTTTTTTTGTTGAACTTCTCAAGTGCTGTACTATTTTCAGAAGGTCAAAAAAATATTTCTTGAGTACCAATAGACTTGGAATTTCATGAGCTTTCCAACTGTTTTTTAAAAAATGCCCTATCTCTTTTTTTCGCCGAAATATCGTCGTTCGAAGTCAGCAGTGATTTTTAATAGCGCTCACGCGAGTCGTGCGCGCAATTTCCGACGGTAGTGTACAACGTTTGTGTCCAATGCGAATCAATCTGGTATTTTCGGAGGAAATTTGGCGACACAGATAATTCATATCTTGCATATTTGTATAATATTTTTTATGCAGAGAGCTTGTCTATTGTCATTTAATGTGTACAAGGTACTATTTTCGGAGTAAGTTGCCGAAAATTGTACATTCATACTGATTCGGCGTGAATACTGCATGCATGAATTCGGGGGCGAATTGATTATAAGATATTATTTGTGTACAGTTTAATTTCACTTAAAGTCTACATTTCATGATATTATCCAACCCCAACCTCTTTTACCCACCCAACATTTGGGAATTCACCCACTCATTTGCGTGGGGTCCCTAGTGTCCCCAGGGTGTCTAGTGATCAGGCAATTTTAAATGCCCGGGTTTTCCCCGGTTTTTTCCGTGTCAAATATTTTTCCCCCGACCAAGTTTTGGATGTCTTTTTGTGATTTTTTGAAGTCAATGTATACATAGAAATAGGCATTTCAACATAATATACCTAGAAAAAATCTGCCAGCTGCTCGAGCACACTCTCATCGCGCACTGCGCGCGCGTCTCCCAAGTTCGAACGCGCCTACAGTGCGCACCTGTTGGATCTCGCGCTTTAAAAATTGTGGGTCAAACCACCAAAAACTAAAATTTAATAATTGTGAATTCTCTTTTGTTAAAGCTCCTTCGGCATTAACGAACACATTCTCATCACGAGTCTTGCGAGAAAAAAAGGTTGAAAATAAGTATTCAGATCTAATTTGAAAACAATTTTGATATCAAACATCTTATTGTACTTTGCGTCTTTTGTCAAAATAATAAATTTGTTTATTTGTAATTTTATTTTTCATGATTAAACGAAAACTGCGCGTCTTATCAAAAAATGATTAATAACAAATTTTTAGCTCTTTTTGGGTGAACAACTTTTGTCTAATTATTTTTTTCGTGGTTTGTGTCGATTTTCGTGCGGATAAATTGTTCGAATTTCCGAGTACTACGAATAGCCGTATAGAATTTCCAAATCTTGAAAAAAATAGTCTCAACAATTTTGAAAATGCTATAACTTTTTGAATTTTTATCAAAAATAGCTGGCTAAATAACTTGTCCTTTTCTTTCAGGTCTTAAAAAAGTGTGCCAAAGCTCAATCCAAACTGATCATTTTTTCGAAAGTTATCGTGCCTACAGACAGACAGCTTATTAGATATCCTTTTTTTCTGACTCAGAGAGTCTCAAAATGTGGAGATGTAATGAAAAACGTTTAAGTTAAATTTCACATAAAACCAATACCTTCTCGTAAGAATAAGAATGTAAAAAATTTGCTTTTTTATTTATTTGGTAATGTCATTTTTCACGATTTAAACCAAAACCACGCGTCCTATAAAAAAATGATTATTGTTGATTTTTCATGATTTTTCTGTGGGATCAAAATTTGAATGTTCGTTTTTTTGAAGAAAACTCAAAAAGTTGTTATGATAATCTTGTAGGTACATATAATTTTCAACTCTTAGAAAAACCGACTAAGACAAATTTTACATAAAACCAATACCTTCTCATCAGGATGAGAATGTCAAAAAGTGGAAATGGAATAAAAAGAAAATAAAGTAGAAAAAAGTCGATTTTTCGATCAAATACAAAAAATTCCCTTTCCTAAACAAAATTCCCGGGTTTTTCCCGGTTTTTTGACGAATAAAGCGAGCTGTACCGACAGTCTTGATACCCTTTAGATCATGTACACAAAAAATCAGACAAAATAGCTTCGCCGTTTGGCCTGAAACCATTTTTTACGATTTACACTCGATTTACAGGGCCCTTTTTTTATTCGGTTTGTATGGGTAATTGTGAAAAGAATTGTTGAGCTTGAACTGAAATTACACAACATTCATGATTATCCACAATTATACATTTTTTGAAGTTATATTGCAAGAAATTTTGATGAAACCAGTGTAATGATTGAGAAATTCCATCATGAGATTTTGTAATTAGGAACTTTATGATAATTTTCAGCCAAATTCATATTTTTTCAATTAATCGTATGATTTTTGAAACGAATGTATTATAAGGGCATTTGTCGGCAGAAAAATTATTTTGTTTTCAATGGCAGTCCTTTCATTTAGGAATTACATGACAATTTCAACAACATTCATAATTAGTTGATACATTGTATGGTTTTTTTAAATCAAAGGTAATAAACAAATGTATTAATCAGACATTTGTCGACAGAAAAATTCGTTTTTTTTTCGATGTCAAATTTTTTAATTAGGAACTTCATGATAATTTCAGTAATTTACAGTGAATACAACAAATTTCTGAAAGATGTTAATAATATTTCTAAAATTTCATAAACATTTCGTAATGGTTGTAAAACAATTAAAAAATTCCAAACATGTCAAAAAGGGTACAGTCCACCACATTTCAGAAATTTCAAAACATTGCAAAGGTATCAAACGATTTCACATATGTAAATGATTTCAAACGAATACGAATGATTTCACAAATATTGCACCGATTTCATAAAATTTTCAAAAACATTGGAAAAAAACACGAAAATCACGTACAACTGCGTACATAGAGTACAGTCAAATTAGCTGAAAAGAGGCCATTTTGTAGAAAAAAGTAGCAGAATTTGCTTTTTATTTCAACAACTACACGTGCTCCACACTTCTATAACCGGTTATTGCAGCGACAGCCCCTGAGTTGTGCAAACATGCACAGTTTGTGTCAAACGCGAATCAATCTGGTATTTTCGGAGGAAATTGGGCGACAAATATTATCGTTATCTTACACGTTTGTATAATCTGCCGTTTATACAGAAAGCTTGTATATTATCATTTAATGTACAAAAGGTACTTCTTTCGCCGTAAGTTTGCCACCCACCCAACCTTTCGAGAATTTACCCACTCCTTTGGGTAGGGGCCCCTAGTTTTCGTATACGGTGTGTTCGTCCCTGAATGAAGAAATGTGGGTAATAGTGGACGCTTCAGAACCTGCAGACGTGTATAGTAGTTTCTCCCTCCTCCACTAGGGTCGCGCAAAAGAATTCTTAGCACGCTAACTGCTTTACCTGCTCCATGCTTTGCTTAATAGTAGAAAACTGTACCACAATAAGTAATTTTTTTTATTTTCATTCTTACATGAAAAATTGATTTTTTTTCTTCGAAAAAAACGAGCTGTACCGACAGTCTATATACCCTTTAGATCATTTACACAAAAAATCAGACAAAATCGCTTCGCCGTTTGTCCTGAATCCATTTTCTACCATTTTCACTCGATTTCCAGGGCCCTTAAGTACACCACGATTAAAAATCGACTATAACCATTCGCCTATTTCTAATGTTCTTATAACCAAAACCGTTTATAATATTCTGCATTTTATCAATAGCACGTCGTTTCAAATTCTGACTAGATTCACAAAAACGATTCTTAAATGAGTTTTCAAGTGCAATATTAGCATCCAAATCATTCATAACATGCATACCAGCCCTAAGAGCTTCTTTTCCGACAACTCGAGCTCCTCTAGTCAAGAAAGGGAGAACGCGGCGAAATAGACCTCCGAGAAAGCTTCCAATACCCTGACCTATTTGATATGGTGCGCCAATATAAATCTGGGGAATTCCTCCACTACTACCACCACCTGCATGTCAGACGTAATATCCGCCGTATTGGCTCATTATTTTTGACTTTCTTATCTCTAGCTATTCAATACGTTTCAAGTGAAGTGTGGCTGTCCCGTGTGAAGAACTGGTATGTAGTTGGGTGATGAAAAATGACTGATTTGTGTTGTACCAAAACAATAATCTCTTGTATCTACAGAAACGGTACGTAAAAGGGGTGCTTGCACATCACCATTGCGTGTTTTACAAATATTACAGTAAACAAATAATTTATCCGGCAGAGCACTAGCTAGACTAGGTAGAAGTCTAGCATTATACTCATTATTTTCAATTGGAATTGTATTATCAGGTGTAAGGCCAAGAATACGTGATAACTTGTCACTAAGTACCAAAAAATGTTGACCAGTCGTCAGACATAACTTTGCACACTTTATTTGTATGCATACGTAGCTGCTTTTGAATTTGTCATATTTAAATTCAATGTGTTGACCTAATTATGGAAGACTGTTTAGAGTATTTAAAAGAGACTCAATATCGGTATAAAGGCCAGGTTCAAAGAAATTTACAAGGGGTTTCTTCCACATAAGTGACTTTTCTTTATCTACCAAACTGTTATTTCATGACAATAAGTTCTATTAAATCTACTAACTTTTCTCTCATATTTTCATGATTTATTCAATCAGTCCCAGCATTCATGAGGGTAATGCGGTTTTAAATTGAATCATCGTGTCTCACATGAAGAAATGTACGAGGAAGTTGTATTTCTATGAGAGCTACTACCCACTGTCCTTTCAACCGAATCTCATGTGGCAGTTGTGTTACAAAATTGGAAGTGCTATTCTCGGGAAAATATTTCATACTACTATGCCTTGGTAAAATAAGGTGAAATTGATCAGCATTCATTTTTCACAATTTTTTTAAATTTGAAGCTAGAATCTAGGCATTCAGTTCGTCAGGACAGCCTATCCACTTAACTATGAATTGTTTGTTTTCCTTGCCTTTATTTGTAATATTTTTTCAATCCTAAATTCCTGCTCAGCTATATCTTCATTTTTTACGCCGCCCAATTCTTGCTCGTAAAAAACTCCATCAAATTCGGCTCCTGCTAAATCTTTTAAATCATAAACATAAGGTGATTTTATTCGATTTACAACTCGCTTTATTAGGAATATTTCTTCACTCCAGCCTGTCTCGTAACCGTTTTCAATGATGCGCTTCTCACAACTGATTCTAACTTGGTCATCGACTGTGTACTCAGACTTCAGCAGGTGCCATTTTGATATTACTGTGCCTGGCATTATTGTAAGCATCTACAATTTGTTGCAAGATATCAATATATCGTCGATTATTTTGATGCGTAAAGTAACGCCACATGCGTCCTTTGAGAGTTCGATTAAAGCGTTCTACTACGGCTGCTTCAACATTAGGGTCCCGTGTTACTCGAAATTTTATTCCATTATCTGATGCAAATTTGTGAAAAGTTGCACCTACAAACTCCTTTCCTTTATTCGTTTGTAAGCAGACAGATACACGATTGCTACCTCTCTGAAGAATACGCTCGAAACAGTGTCTTACTTCTAAAGCAGTTTCATTTCGAAGATGCTCAATCCAGGCAAATTTACTCAAAACATCAATTACTACGAGTAGAAAAGTATAATTGGTATTGTGAGCTGACAAGCTTTGTAGGCGAACTACATCAGCCTCCCAGACATTATCAATAGAGCTAACATTATAATGTAATCTTTAAAATTTTCTACGAATAGGCCTATATTTCGTAAATGTGTCCGGTGACTTCAGCCACTCAAGCACTTTAGCGCTAGAATCTTTTCCTCGGGCAGCACGTACTATTTTTTCAGCGCCGCTGTAGGAGGTCGGATGACTTGGATTGTAGTATATTTCTTCAAACAGTTTCATCTTAAAGTAACAGATTGCCAATCCGTTATTAATCCTGATCCACGCCGACCGTGTCCTTGATCTGGTAATGGCTTCTACAGGTAAAAATTCTCCATTGGGAGACTGCTTGTCTGTGAGTTCATTTTGGTCTTTATTCTCACTAGGGGGTTTTCTATCCTCATCAACAAAGCAGAGAAATATTTGTAACACCTGGCTATATATTTTCCACTTTTCACGCTCATCCATTGGAGAAGGTGAGAATAAGATACGAGTCATTTTGGAATCAAGTCTACCAAGATTATTACCAGGCGTTTGCGTAGTTAACCCGGAAATTGAGGATATAATTTGTGCATCACTAGTGCTTACAGTTGGCTGCTTTCAAATTTGCATATGCTGTTACATTTTAACCACTTGTTCACTTGGGATGTGTACCAATTTTCTAGCATACTCCATATTTGCTGATGAAGTACAATAAAGTTTTTCTTCTTTTTCCATGTCTCATGGGTTTCCGCTAATTTGAGAAGTAGTTTTTTTATGTTTTTTAACTATAATCTCTGCTGCTTCCTGAGTGGTACACTTCCCAATAAAGTGTTTTAAGCGCACTCACAAATACATTTAATGAGTGATGAAGAGCATGCTAAGCTATAGCATTTTTCTTGCCGATTGATTTTCCACCTTTTGAAATCATTACAAACGTTCAGCTAGTAATTGTCCCTCACTGTGGCCTTTCTTTATACATTTGACAGGTACATAAACGTAATGATAAAGGTCATCTGGACAATTGTATTATTTAAAGATTCCCTCATTGAATCATCGATAATTATAAATCTATCTCTATGGCCATTGGAATAGTCAGAAAATTGTGGTAAACCTTCACGAAATTCTATTGTTTTTCCGTACTCCTTGTATACTATCTGTCACGCGGAATAGTAAAAAATCATACGGTCAATATCTTTATCGCACACACTATAAAGATCGCGGAGAAACTTTTTTACAAAAAATGTTTTACCACAACCTGTTGGTCCACATACCAACGATGTAAATTAATGCTTTCCGCGTGCGTCCATAATTGACAATTATTCAAATTAAACTAATTATTTCATACATTTTGGGATAAGAAATAAGATTTTTAGATAATTTTTTTGGTTTTTAAAGTAAATTTCATTTTATTGAATTAACTTTCAAATATATTGGGATTATTTAAAAATGAACAACTAATGTATTTGAATTAATTTTTTTTATTTTACTCGTCAAACATGTCTACACCTATGTCCGAGGATTTAAGAGTGTAGGGCTGAGACCCACCACGAAAATAGTCCTAAAAATCGGTGATTAGCGGTGAATCGGGGTGATGATCGTGCCCGCATTTCTCGAAAAATGTATTTTCGTCATCATCACCAAGCAGTCCAAATTGCTCAAATAAAAACAAAAAGTAAAAATTCGTATTATTAGCAGTCAGAAGAATATATTTCAAAAATAAAAGTCATAAGTAATACACATATAACTATTTTATTTCAAGTTGCAAAAGCAGTTGTGCGTCTACAGGAATGAGAGAGAGAGAGCAAAGTTTTAATTTCTTCGAATTGTACGGTTAAAAAAGAAATGAATTATTTATCTGGTGCAACGTAGCCAAATGGTAGAGTTCCTGTTTCGTAACTACCTGATGATAAGGTGTTCTGCGGATGCTTCTGTAATATAATTCAATTTAATTTACTGTGACTTTTTAATAACGACATCACAGATTGAGTCAAATTTGATCAATTCAAAGTTTTTATAGTTTATATTAATACCTTTCACTTTACAAACAATGTGGTTTTTACCATCAGGTGATCTTACCTTATATGCATGAAATTTAGGACCACCTTAGACAAATTTCTCTATAAAACTACCGGAACCATAACTTTCAAGCTCATTAGTTAAATCGCCTAAGAGACAACCTGTATCTCGATAATACTCGTCTGGCTCATTAGTGCTGGCAAGAACAACGGAATCCGTGTCAAAATAAAGGACACGACTATCTAGTTGCTTTAAGTAAGTAAATAACTTCAAACGTCCCGGGACTGTCGTGTAAGCTGCTATCAATGGCAAATCCAGCCCCCCCCCCCGGGGGTTAAAAAACCAAATTTAAAATTTAAGTAGGTAGCAACACTATTTAACCAGAGTTTGATGAGTCACTTTAAACTGACTAAAATTTTTGAATTTTTGAATATGTTCACTAGCCAATTTGTAAATTTCACAAACACAATTCAGGGAACCTTTTAGCTTGAACCATTTAATTTTTTAAGGGTCTGGGTCTGGACCCGAACCTTTTAAATTCTTAAGGTTTCGGATCCGCATCCTTAAAATTCTTAAGGGTTCAGGTCCAGATCCAACCCTTTAAACTCTTGTGGATCCGGGACCATTTTTGTACCCGAACACTTCAAAAATTAGGGGCAATCAACAATTTTCATTTTTGGCAACAATTGTTTGAATAAATTTTCATCATCTCAGGCATTTTTCAAGGAAAAATTGCGTTTCTTCAGGATATTAGCACACTGTTATTTAGTAATGGCTCTGTACTATCAGTCGATAACAATTGATAATTGTTCAAACAAAATTAACTAACAAATGCATTTTTTGGTTATTTTTGAAGGTAAAAACTTGGGGTTTTGAACGTAGTCAACTACTACTTACTAATTTTTAAACTTTTTCTCTTAAAACAAGCGTCAGTTAGCGTCAGTGATTGACGGCTACGTTAAATTTAAACATCCGCAAGGAACACGAGATTTTTTGTTTAAAAATATATGAAAGAACCAAACGTAGTCTATAAAACAATTAATGACAATAACAATGGTGGATCGTTATTGAGATTTCAGAAAAAAATAAAAAATCAGTTATTAGCAGTTGGTTACGATGGAAACCCCAAGCTTTTACCTTTAGAAATGGCCAAAAAATGCATTTTTTAATTAATTTTGTTTAAACAATTATAAATTGTTATCAACCGATAGCACAGAGACATTATCGAATAACAATCTGCCAATACCCAACATGAACGGATTTTTTATGCCGTGGGATGTTTTCCATTTTTTGAGAACAATCGACAATAATATTTTGACAGTAGACAAGAGGTTAGAGTAGTCACTTGAAGTTGGCTGCAGCGCTCGTGCTATTATGAAGGAAATGGAAAGAAGTTCGCGTGCGAAAGAGAGAGATGATAATACTATATAAATCGATATTGTTTTCTCTCGATCGTAAAGGTCTTGAACTTGGCTGCAGCAATCGTGCGGTTATGAGGGAGATGAAACGAGAGAGAAAACGATCGCGTCAGAATAGAGAGATTCTGCTTTCGACCAATCACGAGCCGTTTCATTTCTTTTCATCCCGCTGGGTCATCACTTTTCCTCCCTAGGGATGAAAAGAAAATTCGGCCATTTATGCTTCGCTATACAGGCATTGAAAATCGATCTTTCGATAAAGGTATCATGAAAATTTATTATTTTGATATAAGGTCCCCAGAACTCTAGAAATTAGTTATTTACACTTCATTACGTTGAAAAAAAAAGTTTTTACTTCTAAAAATAGCCAGACAGGGCATTTGTCAATTTAATTTGTTTAAAAAATCATCAACTGTTATTGGATGAATGAATCTGATAATTTTGTAAAATTTTCATATAATTTTTGACCGATTCAATAGAAAAAACTTTATTTATTTCAACATAGCTACCTGATATGTATATTTTTTATAAAATTTGTTTACAAAATAACATTTCATTTATTATGTATCATGAATTAAATTTAAAAATGGCTTTTGTCTATAAATTGTTTAAAGTTAGTGCAAATCATTCCACGAATCACTGCCAATCCCCAGGAATCAATTTTCACATACTTATTTGTTTATAAGAAATTCAATAAATTTTTTAACAATTTCTAATCTATTAGACAACGTTTTTGGATAGTTGCTTAATTTATTCTGGGTATTTTGGATTAAATCCAAGTATTTTTCGAGAACCGGTGTTCTAAAAAATTCTTTTTCCTTTTTTGTCATTGAATAAAAAATAAAAATAAACTTTTTTAAAAATCGGCCCTGCCTAATTTATGCGGAATTTTATCAGCTTTAATTAAAAAAAAACAGTTGAAATCGGTTCAAAAACTGCTTTTCAATATCAATTTGTCCAGAGACATTTTTTTGGCTCCACTGTGAAACCCCTCTACGGTGCAACGACCCAAAGCGGTCCAGAAATGAATTATTTTATCACAAAATCGTTGTATTTTATTATTATTAGAAGAGTCTACAAAGTTCTTTTTCGCTAAAAGATAAAATCATAAGGAATAACTTCAGTCGAAAAAGTAACAAAGAAAATTACGAGCTCAAAACGACAAGGTCCATCTTTTGCCGATATTCCCGATAATGATGTTGTTTCTTGGCCAGAGTCCAGTCCACCAGAATCTCGCTTAAGTATTCCTCATACGAATCTGAATTCATCTCGAACGGATCTAAATATAAGGCATCATACTTCAGGCGCATCTCATCCTGAGCTGGACCTATCTTTTTACGATGAACCTCGTTTATCAGCAAGTAACACTTTAAACATTCCGAAAGGGCATACACCTACCCTAGTTACGATATTGGAAATTGTATAGGGAAAAAAATATAACTTTTCAAAGAAACAAATACTCTTAAACCACTGGCAGCCTGCTAATAATTACAAATTTGAATTTTCTGAACACAAGAAACAAGGAAAGTTAGAGGAAAGATGTGCTTGTCATGAGCATCTCCAAAGTTTCGATTGGTTAGTTTTCTCTGTCATTAAAAAAGGATATTTCTGTCGCTATTGTTCACTGTACATCAAGGAAAAAATGGCACGCAATAAAACAGTATCTGCAACAAAACTCGTGACTGAGCCCGTTACCAACTTCGCTATATTATTTGGTAAAGATGGTATTCTTACTGTGCGTGATAACGTTGATTACCGTAATAAAACAACGGATGTAGGTAAGCATTTTTTCGGGTGTCCAATGATGAAGAAATTAATATTGGAAACATAATTATCAATCTTCGCCTGAAAGAAATCGACGGAAATAGGAAAAGACTTATTCCTATCATAAAAATTAAAATTTTCATGGAATACCAAAATATTCCTTTTAGAGGATGTCCTGATGATGGATCACTTTGCGAAGATTCAGGAGTAAACGAAGGCAATTTTCGAGCAGTACTTCGGTTTCGAATAGATACAGGTGATACCAATTTTCAGAGGCATTTAGAAACGTCCACTTCTCGAGCTGCTTACATCAGCAAAATAAGTAAATAATTCAGAATGAGTTGATTAACACTTGTGGGGAAGAAATTTTTTCCGAAATTATTACAAGAGTTCAAGCAAGTGGAGACTATGCTATTATGTTCAACGAAACAACTAATGCTGCGAATGAATCACAGCTGAAAGTTGCTTTTCGGTATTTTCTTGAAGAGTAAATCAGGGATAATTTTTTAGGTTTTAAAACCCAGCGGAAAGAAACCAAATATGAGGATCTAGACAAAGAACCGAAAAGAACTGCAGATGACATAGAAAACCAGATTCTTCCTATTCTCGAGCAACATTTATTACCACTAGATTGCTGCGTTGATATAGAACCTGATGGCTGTACGACAATGACTTCGGAAACTCGAGGTACGGTTTCCAATATGAAATGTGCAGCACACAATGCTGGTAATTACCCTTGTCAAAATCACGCTCTTAATTCATCAATTTCGAAATCTGGAACTGCATCTGAAGTCTAAAATAGGATCGGACCGATGAAGTCGGTAATAAACTTTCTTGCTGCGTCGTCAAAGCGTAACTATATGATCAAGAAGTTATTAGGGCATCAAATGTCAGGATTGTTCAAAACTCGATGGATTGAAAGAAATGACGAAGTTCAAGAATTTCGAAATGGGTACCTTGAAATCGCTGAAGCTACATGTGACAAAGAATTTTTAATCTTTGTTGTATGTCTTTCTGACGTATTGTCTGATACTATTTTTCTGAGTCGAGTATTTCAGAAAAATAGTACTGACATTGGTGTTGCTAGTGACGTATTGAAAGATACTCTTGCGGTTCTTGAGAAGAAACGTGGATCAACTGAATGCAAAACTTACTTTCTTAAGCTTTAACAGGAATCTAGTCAGATGGCTGAGAAATTAGTAGTTGATCTACAAATTCCAAGAACAATTAGTGGGCAAAGTCATCGATGAAATTATCCGAATAATGATCTTGAAACTTTTTTCCAACAGTCTATCTTTGTTACACTACTGGAGAGTGTGATACACGATATGAAAGCACAATTCTCTGAAGATACTTTGAAATAACACCACCTACCTACACTTTCGCCAGAATATGCTATTAAAAACAATGAAGAGGATGATAAATTTTCAGAATCAGTTCGCGTTTGTACAACGGTACTCGAGTCTTTGCAACGAGGCACCTGAAATATCTGAAAGGATTTTTATTGCAGAATTGCGATCCTGGAACATCAAATGGTTTCGTAAACAAAGAGTAATTAAAAAACTTCCATCAACAGCGCGAAGAGCTCTTACAGCACGTCATAAGGATATTTATCCTGTCATTTTTTTTTTCTTTTAAAATTACTGGCGTGTCTACCAGTTGGTGTAGCATTTTTGGTAGGGCATATTCTTGTTGGACTTTTTAGTGCTGGCTACATCTTTATTTTAACACTTCCTCTTTTTCTCAATCCCCGTGTAGGTTTCAAGGAGTGTTGGAATGTCATTCGTGATGCATGATTCTGTGAAGAAGAATATCAATCTATTATTTTGAAATCATAAAAAATAATTAAATTTGCAATTTGAAAAAATAAAGATTTTTTTTCAATCGAACAGCGATAAAAAGTATAAAACTAAATCAGATTCAATTATTTACTAACCTAATGCTTCTTTTGCACTTTCGATTGCAATTCCCAGTAAGTATCGCATTTTGTGTGGTGCTGGAATGCAGCGGACAAGTACCTTCTTGATCTTGGCCTCCACTGTCGCATTTATTAGGTTTCCTAACCCAACAGCCGAAGTGCATTCACCTAAGTACTCACTTTTTTATAAAGCACTCTAAATTCACTTTTAAATTTGGGGCTCTTCGCTCACTTTTTTAGCACTCTTAACTCACTTTTAAATTTGGAAATTATCGAATCACTATTTGCGGTGAGCACGAAAATGCAAACTCTGGCGGGCACTTTGGTGAAGCTCTATGAACAGTCTCGTTTTATTTATTTTATTTATTTCTCACATGACGTACGCTTTTTTTACATCTCACATTAACTAAGATAATCTGTCACGTATGAAAGTTAAGTAAAATCGGTAGTTGACACATCAAAATATAATAACGGCAAGTATTCAGACTATAATATTTATATAGATAAAAAGGAATGTTATGATGGTGTTTTAAGGTTAGGTCAAGAGTCGTATGTGGTAAATAATTATTTTAATTATGTGCTCTCTATAATTATAAATATTAATACTGCAAATTTAATTCACTGAACAAAATGAATGGAGAAAGTCTTAATTTTACTCCAAAAAAGCCTTCAAAGGATCGAACCCCTCGTGAAAAGAAAGACCAACTTTAGATCACATCAAGACCAGTTTCAAACCACGTTTGGTGTTTTTCCTTTCAGCCTATACCTGCATCAATTTTAGGGCATTGAAATAGAGACCACTCTCTCTGTTAAATAAGGATAGCTGTCTGTATCAACAGACTAGCTATACCTAGAAGTCCCAAAGAACCTGGGATGATTTATTATTATTTATATTGTTGCCGTTATATTTATGGAACTCTGTCCCTCTCTCCATCTCGTCATCTCTTTCTGTTGAAACTTACAAGAAAGAGCGCCCCCTTTAAAATCTATGACTCGTGATGAGCCTAATAATGATGGGATATTGGGGGTTCAAACTGCCGGGACAAGAATATACCTGCCTATACTGTGATCGAAAGTTGGTCTTTCTTTTCACGAGGGACATTCTCTTCCATACCTGCTGGAAGTTCTTCTCGCGCTCATAGAAATAGAAACCTGTTTTTTCATTTTTGGCCAAAAAAAGGCGTTGTCAGGACTAAAATAATTAATAGTTTTGAATATAGTTTTAGAGCAGTAAATTCAATGTTATTACTGGTCTTTTTAGTGCGTCCTACAAACATCACTTGACCAGCTCTTAAAACTGTTTCTCCTTCCGTCATATTTCGACTAACTAAATGTTCCCTCAACAAATTCACAAATGTCTAATAATTTCAAGTACCGTACGTCCACTCAATATTCTTTCTTTTAACTTGAATTACAATAATATGAATTTTTACGAGGAGTCGCCTCGTAAATATTTCAAACAAGACTGTTTTCAGACCACGTGACCCGATCATATGGTTGCGATTGCAGCGCCTCTGTAGGTCGTGCTTGCCGCGAATAAAACTCGTGTGGTTATCTAGCGGCAGTGTTGCATAAGCAAAGGCAAGGTCTAGACTATTAATAGACGTTCTCACGAACCCATACAGCTTTCCAGCATATGTATTATATTTTAAAACCCAAACATTTATTTAACATATATATAAAATATTTTCATGTATATAATTACTTGCTCGTAACTGATAATTAGTAAGAAAATGACTATATCAAGTGAATTAGTAACCTTTTTTTTACTAATCCTTACTCAGAGTATATTTAAAAATATTATACATATATAAACTTGTTCAAAACTTGACTAAACTGAGCGGGAAAAGGAAAAGTGAAGAGGGTAGTCTTTCCATAGTAACCCTATACTACTAATATAAGTAATAATTATGCTTTAAAACGGACATGGGTCCGAGACCAGATCAGTAAGCAGTTTAAAAAACTGAAAATTTGAAACCACACAAGCTATTCAAAAAAATTACAAGACAGAAGTTGCTCACCCAAAAAAGGGCTACAAATTTGTCAAAGGATTTTTTGATAGGACGCATAGTTTTGGTTTTAATCGTAAAAATAAAATTGAATATAAATTTTTTTTTTCAAACCGCACAAAGAGACAAAAAAAATTAAAAGAAAAAAGTTGTTCAAGCAAAAAAGAGCTACAGACTTGTTATGAACTGTTGTTATAAGAATACATTTAAAACAAAAAAAAACTAACTTTTTGGAAAAACGACACAAGCTACAACATTTGATTTAATAAAATTGTTCGCCTAAATTATATCTACAAATTTGCATAGAACCACATCACACTAGGATACGTATTTTCGTTTCAAATCGTAAAAAACAACATTGAAAGTGAACAAATTAAATTTATGAAAAAACGATATAAGTTGCAATAAAATGTATAATAAAAAATTGTTTTTTGCATTCTCATCCTGATGAGAAAGTATTTGTTTTATGTAAAATTTGACTTAGTCGGTTTTCATCAGATCTCCACGTTTTGAGACCCCTGAGTCAGAAAAAAACTACTTTTACGAAGGTATCTGTCTGTAGTCTGTAGGCACGATAACTTTCGAAAGAATGATCGGATTGGATTGAGCTTTGGCAAACTTTTTAAAGACCACACTTTTAATGTCACACTCTCAGTCTGTAAATTGGCAACAATTCTAAATAGCCAATTACTAATCGTGACGAAGCGATTCAATAACACCAAGTCAGCTGATCGAAACACACACCGAACCACGTCAGTGTGTCACTTGGACATTTCTGTTGGTGCCAGTAGCGCATTCTATTAACGCGATGTTTAACTTTACTCGCCACTACCTACAAATAATTTGTAACTCGAAGTTAGATAAGTGGCGAGTTACGATGCAGACATCGATGCATCAAAACCGTCTACTTGGGCGTGAAATTGATGCTTGAGAATTAAATACGTGACAGATATGAAGTGCAAAGTATGCCCATTTTTCTCACATTTAAGTGAAATGAAACTTAAGCTTTCCGATCTTCAGAATAGTGGGTGGGAGGAAACTGTGCTTATTATTGTTTGATAATTATTAAAGTGAATCTGGCGATGGCTCACATATTATACATCGGCAAAGTGGCAATGTTTCACAATTATGTAAACGCTCGTCATTCTGTGTTCGACCAGCTTGTGAGTTAAATTATGATTTTTATTAAAATCATTCAGTTTGAGTAATTCCTCTAAATTGGACAAATATAAAGAAAATTAAAATGATAGAGAAAGGCTGTTTTGTCGCCGTAGATCCAAGCCTCCAATTTTGCCTTTCAGGTATCAAATTTATACTTGAGAATGTACTACGTTACAGCTTCCTCGCCTAATCAGGCCATGGCGCCAGAGCTAGAACCGAGGTGCCTAAGAGAGGAAGAGTGGCCCATCGAAGACCTAATTGAAGGTGTGAGCGATGAGACGCCTTAGAGGAGATCCGGCTTGCAAGAGAACCGCTACCCCGTTCTACTGGGGAAAATCTCTAGCAAAACTGTGCCCCAAGTGTGGAGAGACCACCCACAAATATAGTGATTGCCCTACATGGGCTATCCCTTAAAGTTTAAGAGGCCTGGATCTTGTATTTTTTTTATTTTCAATTAGACAATACTTTCGTGTTGTAAGTCCGATAGAGGGGTATATTCCCCATAAATCAAAGTAAATATTTTCTTATTTAAGATACGTTAGCCGCTGAATTGCCCTCACGCAATACAGTAACTTGTTGAGTAATTAAGATTAGACATTACAATTAGATTCTAGGCCTATAAATAACCTTAACTGTAGACTTGAATTAATTGCAATAGTTTTTATTTTAAGCTAAATGTCAGAAAATTGTATGGGTAAATATAGGTGGTTAAAGTGATAAGTGATGAGAAAAGGAAACTCGCATCGCTGTTTGTCAAAATTGCCTTATCGCTTTCTTAGGCATTTGTATCGTCTGTGACTCAGTAGGGCGTCTTGTCAGTAAAAATCTTTTTAAAAATAAGGCACCTTTTTCGCTTAGTTAAAAAAATATGTTTTTACGCGCGTATCTCTATAGTCCTGTTCCATATGCGAAATCACGTAGTATAGCTCGGTACTTGACTATATGCATTTGTCGATTTTCGCAAAAGCAGCTGCTCTGCACTCTGTTCTAGAGAGCACGTGCTCATATCGAAATCCTGAAATCCCTCAGAAGCTTTAATTCTGTCTTCGATCATTAAACGTCAGGAGACTTTAACGAAATCCATGACATATTTAGAGTCCCCGTACAAATCTAATTGAATGAAGATTGTGGTATGGCTGCTCCAATTCAAGTCCAAGATATTTTTGTTTCAGATTAGTCCATATCTTGCTCTGTATTAAAAAATAGCCAAGTACAACATATTTTCATTTTCAAGCGTACATTCGAAATCCATAAGAAAAAATTAATGTTTTTAGAGAAAAAAATTATTTGGGCCAGATTATGTATACATTAGGGTGGCCCTTATTTTTCACTTTTCAAATTTCTCTGTTCTCCCCCCCCCCCCCTCAGTTTTGTTTGAACGCCAAAAAAAAATCTCCAAATTTCAGCAAAATCGGTTAATATTTAGGGGTCGCGCAAAAACCATGAAGTTTCCCATTGACTTAACATGGGAAAAAGTCAGCTTTTTGTAAATCTAATATTTAAACGCGATAATATGTTACAAATAATTCCGTGTTTTAATATATTATTCAGAACTCATCAGAGAATAAGAATCAATCATAAATTCTGATGTTGAATAATTTTAAGCCACTCTTATGGGTCCCCAAAGAAAACCCCATAAGTGACAAATCTGAATTTTACGTAATATTGCGGTTTATTGACGCTTTTTAAAAGTTTTTTTAAAAGAAATAATCATTGATCAGTAATTTACGAACACCCACTCATTTTTTAAATAATATTCATTTGTTTAAACAATTTTTAATTTGTTTAAACATTTAAGAGTATTCTTAAAAGGCAAAGTAGAACATCAAAATATTTCAGCCTTTCGAAAAAAGCACACAAAAATATTCAAACAAAAAAATTGTTAAAAAAATTTCAATTTGTTTAAACATCCACGATTATTCATAATAAACAAATTAGTACTTAAAAATATTAAAATTTGTCGAAAATTCAGTGATATAAAAGGTTTCGCCTGTTTTTTTAGGTAAAATATATTATTGAACAAATACGTATTATTTAAATGATTGTAAAATTATTTAAACAAATTATTGTATTGTTATTGACGCTTAAATAACTCATAAAGTCTAGAAAATACGTTAATTTCGCGAGTTAACTGAAAAAAACAAATATTTAAACAAATTAGAAATTGTTTAAACAATTGAAAGAAATGACTGAATATTCGTAAATTACTAATCAATGATTTTTTATTTTTAAAAATTTTTTAAAGCGTCAATAAACCGCAATATTACGTAAAGTTCATATTTGTCACTTATGGGTTTTTCTTTGGGGACCCATAAAAGTGGCTTAAAATTATTCAACATCAAAATTCATGATTGATTCCTATTCTCTGATGAGTTCTGAACAATATATTAAAACACGGAATTATTTGTAACATATTATCGCGTTTAAATATTAGATTTACAAAAAGCTGACTTTTTCCCATGTTAAATCAATGGGAAACTTCATGGTCTTTGCACGGCCCCTAAATATTAACCGATGTTGCTCAAATTTGGAGATTTTTTTTTTTGGGCATTCAAACAAAACTGAGGGGTGAGAGCAGAGAAATTCGAGAAAAAAAATCCACCAAGTATAAATAAGAACCACACTAGTATACATAGGTCCCAATACCCACAGTGTGAACACAATACTGTACCAAAACGTTATATCATGTATCGTTAAACAAAAATCAACAAAGTGGCAAACATTGAATACTAGAAAAAAAGAATAATAAAGAAATAAGATAAAAAAATTAAAATTTAATTTGTTGGTACAAATTTTATTTTACAAATTGATGCTGATAGCTTCTTTTGAATTTTCAGCAATTGCAGGCGATGATAGTTCTAAAACGATCGATTTATTGAGCAAGGGCATTTTTCTTCTTGTAAAAGACGATTCAAAGGAATGTCTTGGTACAGTCAAAGAAAAAATTGAGAATCACTTGTCCACGAAGTTTCAAAAGGATTTTACATTATCAGAGAATATGAAGCATACCTTAAGCACATTGTTGTATGATTTGAAAAAAATGGCAGAAGCAAGGAGAACTAAAACAAGATTTTTTTTTAAACTAGATCGTCATGCGCGCGCTCGAAGCGCGCGCCTATATGAATTTTTTTGTATGAATGTTGGAAGTTAATAACGAAGAATCTTCTAAAGGAGAATGTCGTTACAAAATACATTATTTTCCTTAGAACGCATTCTTTAAAAAATAATTGATAACAAGCTTGTAGCTCTTTTTTGAGTGAATAACTTTTGTCTGATTATTTTTTTCGTAGCTTGTGTCGTTTGTCCAAAAATTTAATTTTTTTTTTCAATGCTGTTTTTTACGAAGTTAAACAAAACGGACGCCTCCGATTGAAAAGTGATTATCAAAAAATGTGTAGATCTTTTTTTAAAAGCACAATTTTCGGTTTCTCATCTTTTTCGTATCTTATATAGTTTGACCGGAAAAAGGAATTTTTTATTTTTCATTATTATTGTTGTGCGATCAAAGTTTGAATTTTCCATTTTTCACGAAAATTCAAAAAGTTTTTATAACAATCTTGTAAGGTGTTCAAAAAGCAATGTTTTTCTCCTCCTGACTTTTTTCTCATAACATGCGTTGGTCTCAAAATTTTTGAAAAGGCTCTAACTTTTTGATTTTTCATACAAAACGTTTTAGACTATTTGAAATATTTATACATTTTTTATTATTTTAGAAATTTTTCCATAACTTGTATATATTTAATAAAATCAATCAAATTTTTCATAAAATTTTTTTACAATATTTTGAATTAGAAAAAAATTGCTTATAAAATCTCTGAGAGTATGTTTTGGTAATTGTGTTAATTATCAATTTTCTTAGGAATCACAATAAACACTTTTCAGTATATGAAATATTTCGTACTTTTGTTAAAACTCCTCAATATATCTTAAAGTTATTTACAAATGAAATGGTTTAAAAAAAAAGAACTAAAATTGTAACGTTTAAATTGTAGCTATTTGGATTTTGTTGTTATTTTAAGATCATGTAAAATTCATGGAAATGTTTTAAATTAAATTTCAAAATATTCAAGAAGCTACATTTTGTTTTAGACTTTCTGAAATATTTATAAATTTTTTATTATTTTAAAATTTTTTTCATAACTTGTACAAATTTAATAAAATCAATTAAATTTTTCATAAAATTTTTTTACAATATTTTGAAATAGAAAAATAATTGCTTATAAAATTATCTAGAGTATGTTTTGACAATTGAGTTCATTAACGTTTTTCTTAGGAATCATAATAAACACTTTTCAGTATTATGATATATTTTGTACTATTAAAAAGTTAATTTTTTAAAAACTTCTCAATTTATCTTAAAGTTATTTACAAATGAAATTGTTTTTAAATAAAAGAATAAGAATTGTAAATATTTTTATTTTGTAATCATTTTAAGATCATGTGAAAGTCATAAAAATGTTTTGAATTAAATTTCAAAATGTTCAAAAATCTACATTTTGTTTTAGACTTTCTGAAATATTTATAAATTTTTTATTATTTTAAAATTTTTTTCATAATTTGTACAAATTTAATAAATTCAATCAAATTTTTAATAAATTTTTTTTACAATAATTTAAAATAGAAAAAAATTGATTTTAAAA
>CAKNXH010060227.1:36310-53237 GCA_932178445.1 Andricus quercusramuli
ATATTTTTATTTTGTAATCATTTTAAGATCATGTGAAAGTCATAAAATTGTTTTGAATTAAATTTCAAAATATTCAAAAATCTACATATTGTTTTAGATTTTCTGAAATATTTATAAATTTTTTATTATTTTAAAATTTTTTTCATAACTTGTACAAATTTAATAAAATCAATCAAATTTTTCATAAAATTTGTTTACAATAATTTAAAATAGAAAAAAATTGATTTTAAAAATATCGAGAGTATGTTTTGACAATTGAGTTCATTATCATTTTTCTTAGGAATCATAATAAACACTTTTCAGTATCATGAAATATTTCGTACTATTACAAAGTTAATTTTTTAAAAACTTCTGAATTTAACTTCAAGTTATTTACAAATTAAATTGTTTTTAAATAAAAGAATTGAAACTGCAACGTTCAAATTGTAGCTATTTTGATTTTGTTATTATTTTAAGATCATGTGAAATTCATAAAAATGTTTTAAATTAAATTTCAAAATTTTAAAAAATCTACATTTTGTTTTAGACTGAAATATTTCTAAAATTTTTATTATTTTAGAAATTTTTTCATAACTTGTACAAATTTAATAAAATTGTCACGTCCCGCGACTTTTATAATAATAATATATAATTATAAACAATATATTATTATTACATAACATTCATATTCAATAGTTTATGACTATATAACATTTATATTCAATTGATTATAACTACATAACATTTATATTAACTAATAAAACAACAAGCTGAAATATCATATCCAATATCCAATTATTATTGTCAAAATCATATTATAAACAAACCCGACATTGTTAAAATCATTCGTGAAGAACGGATTTGTAACGAACAAAGCAATGGACCAAGATGAGTTGTACGCATCAGTTTTTCGCGCAACAAACAGGCACACGCTAATCAAAAACACATAAATTAATCAACAAGGCAACCAGAAAAGCTAGCTGCATTTTGTTTCCCATACGCTTACAAAATGCTGGTAACTATAGAACTTACATAGCACAGTAAACGAAAATAAGCGATACATATAAAAACCTCGCCTATCCAACACAAGAAATGGGCACATAATAATCAAAGGACCATAAATTAATCAGCGAAGCAACCATGAGTACTAACCACATCTTCAATCCTATACACCTTCAAATGCTGGTACCTACAGCACATATACAGTACATTAAACTAAAATGAGCGGGCTACATAAAATTTGCAGAACTAACACAGCCATCAAACACACATTAATTGAAGAGCTATAAATTAATCAGCAAGCCAACCTTATGAACAGACCAGATTCTCAGCCCCATACGTTTACAAAATGCTGGTACCTATACTACTCATCTACATGATTTAAGCATCTTGACCTACTTATGCCTATGCAACGGACACCAGCATCTTCGGTACAAAAGCAATAAATATCTCAATCCAGGTGACAGTTGTAGGAGGGTGAACCCCTAACAAAGAAGACACGCAAACCGTATGCCCCTCTACGCAATAGAAGACCTCAGCCTTTGTCGTCTAAGAAGGGATACCATATATTTGGTAACTGCCCCATTCTCCATATTTGGGCACATTACGATTCATCAATACTGATTGGCTATCCTATCAATTAACCCTTTGGACTAGGAAGGGATATAGTGCATCCTAGCTACTGCGACACTTTTCGTATATGAGCATACATAAAAATCTCATGCCCATTGGATAATTAAATCCCTACCACTCATTTACAAAATTAATTATCAACGATGATTGGAACCATGATGAATCCCTACTTCTAATACCACTCACCCCTACGGGAATCTTAGGAGGGATCTCATGAATGAATACAGCAGATTTGGAAGCAGGACGTCAGTTTAGGGACTTTAACCAGTCTGCCCAGTTTTAGGAAGTTCAACCAGTCTACCTAGTTTAGACTCTCCACCATTAAAGAACCACACCCAGTACTACAATCAAATTCGTCGAAACCCTAAACTCCGGTCCCAAATACTCGGGCCGTCAACCTCTTCTTAAAATCTAACTTCTGTGCGGGAGCGTCAGATCGAAACACAATACACCACCTGTAATAAAGGACAACGGAGGCCCAGATCCACTGACCTGGTCAGCGCAGCCTCCATTCTTGTATACTCGCCCCCTACGGGTCCCACAAAGAGCTCCGGCAAGAGGGTGCAACACATCAACCACAAATAAGTAAGTAGTAAATTATCTCGCTTTCTCGTTTTCATTTCTCTTACTCTATCGTTTGTTTAACTAGTCATCCCTGTTTAAGGTGGACTAAAACTAAACGAGAAGAGGCAAGCCAAAGCAAGAGCACTCCAGCTACTTCATCTCAGTGAAATTGCTACTGTTGGAATAAACTTCAATTAATTTATATTCAAATCCCATTAATTTATTTCTGTAGACCGTAGTTATCCTCATCCCAGGTTTTTAATTGATATTAAAATCTAAAACGAGGAACCATCTTTCATTTAATAAAATATAAGGTAAGTTATGTTAATTAAGACGTAACAAAATCAATCAAATTTTTCATAAAATTTGTTTACAATATTCCGAAATCGAAAAAAATTGCTTATAAAATTATCGAGAGTATGTTTTCATAATTGAGTTCATTATCGTACTTTTAAAAAGTAAATTTTTTAAAAACTTCCCAATTTAACTTAAAGTTATTTACACATGAAATTGTTTTTGAATAAAAAAATAACAATTGTAGATATTTTTATTTTGTAATTATTTTAAGATCATGTGAAATTCATGAAAATGTTTTAAATTAAATTTCAAAATGTTAAAAAATTTACATTTTGTTTTAGACTTTCTGAAATATTTATAAATTTTTTATTATTTTAAAATTTTTTTCATAACTTGTACAAATTTAATCAAATCAATCAAATTTTGCATACAATTTTTTTACAATAATTTGAAATAGAAAAAAAATTGCTTTTAAAAATATCGAGAGTATGTTTTGACAATTGAGCTCATTATCATTTTTCTTAGGAATCATAATAAGCACTTTTCAGTATCATGAAATATTTCGTACTATTAAAAGGTTAATTTTTTAAAAACTTCTCAATTTAACTTCAAGTTATTTACAAATGAAATTGTTTTTAAATAAAAGAATTGAAATTGTAACGTTCAAATTGTAGCTATCTTGATTTTGTTATTATTTTAAGATCATGTGAAATTCATAAAAATGTTTTAAATTAAATTTAAAAATGTTCAGAAATCTACATTTTATTTTAGACTTTTTGAAATATTTATAAATTTTTTATTATTTAAAATTTTTATTCATAACTTGTACAAATATAATAAAATCAATCAAATTTTTTCTAAAATATTTTTACAATAATTTGAAATAGAAAAAAATTGATTTTAAAAATATCGAGAGTATGTTTTGACAATTGAGTTCATTATCATTTTTCTTAGGAATCATAATAAACACTTTTCAGTACCATGAAATGTTTCGTACTATTAAAAGGTTTTATTTTTTAAAAACTTCTAAATTTAACTATAAGTTATTTACAAATGAAATTGTTTTTGAATGAAAGAATTGAAATTGTAACGTTCAAATTGTAAATATTTTTATTTTGTAATCATTTTAAGATCATGTGAGAGTCATAAAAATGTTTTAAATTAAATTTCAAAATGTTAAAAACTCTACATTTTGTTTCAGACTTTCTGAAATATTTATAAATTTTTTATTATTCTAGAAATTTTTTCATAACTTGTACAAATTTAATAAAATCAATCAAATTTGTCATAACATTTTTTTATAATAATTTGAAATAGAAAAAAATTGCTTTTCAAAATATCGAGAGTATGTTTTGACAATTGAGTTCATTATCATTTTTCTTAGGAATCATAATAAACACTTTTCAGTATCATGAAATATTTCGTACTATTAAAAAGTTAATTTTTCAAAAATCTCTCAATATATCTTAAAGTTATTTACAAATCAAATTGTTTTTAAATAAAAGAATTGAAATTGTAACGTTCAAATTGTAAATATTTTTATTTAGTAATCATTTTAAGATCATGTGAAATTCATAAAAATGTTTTAAATTAAATTTCAAAATGTTCAAAAATCTACATTTTGTTTTAGACTTTCTGAAATATTTATACATTTTTTAATATTTTAGAAATTTTTTCATAACTTGTACAAATTTAATAAAATCAATCAAATTTTTCATAACATTTTTTTACAATAATTTGAAATAGAAAAAAATTGATTTTCAAAATATCGAGAGTATGTTTTGACAATTGAGTTCATTATCGTTTTTCTTAGGAATCATAATAAACACTTTTCAGTATTATAAAATATTTCGTACTTTTAAAAAGTTAATTTTTTAAAAACTTCCCAATTTATCTTGAAGTTATTTACACATGAAATTGTTTTTAAATAAAAAAATAACAATTGTAGATATTTTTATTTTGTAATTATTTCAAGATCATGTGAAATTCATGAAAATGTTTTAAATTAAATTTCAAAATGTTAAAAACTCTACATTTTGTTTTAGACTTTCTGAAATATTTATAAATTTTTGATTATTTTAGACATGTTTTCATAACTTGTACAAATTTAACAAAATCAATCAAATTTGTCATAAAATTTTTTTATAATAATTTGAAATAGAAAAAAATAGATTTTCAAAATATCGAGAGTATGTTTTGACAATTGAGTTCATTATCATTTTTCTTAGGAATCATAAGAAACACTTTTCAGTATCATGAAATATTTCGTACTATTAAAAAGTTAATTTTTCAAAAACCTCTCAATATATCTTAAAGTTATTTACAAATGAAATTGTTTTTGAATAAAAGAATTGAAATTGTAACCTTCAAATTGTAAATATTTTTATTTTGTAATCATTTTAAGATCATGTGAAATTCATAAAAATGTTTTAAATTAAATTTCAAAATGTTCAAAAATCTACATTTTATTTTAGACTTTCTGAAATATTTATAAATTTTTTATTATTTTAAAAATTTTTTCATAACTTGTACAAATTTAATATAATCAATCAAATTTTTCATAAAATTTTTTTACAATAATTTGAAATAGAAAAATATTGCTTTTAAAAATATCGAGAGTCTGTTTTGACAATTGAGTTCATTATCATTTTTTTTAGGAATCATAATAAACACTTTTCAGTATTAAGAAATATTTCGTACTTTTAAAAAGTTAATTTTTTAAAAACTTCCCAATTTATCTTGAAGTTATTTACACATGAAATTGTTTTTAAATAAAAAAATTGTGAAGGACGTCACCTTTGGAACCCGATCCAGAGCTACAAGGTATACACAAAGTTTGGATTCTATTTCAGAAGAAACTCTTTCTGGTGATGCTGCTTTATCACTTATACTCGAACAAAAATTGTCAAAATCTCAGTATCAGGGACTTCGTAATTCAAGCAGAGACAATAATTGTAAATTGTATCCAACGTACAGATTAGCGTATCAAGCAAAGCTTAAATGTTATCCACCTAAAACAGAGATCACCGTATCAGAATGTATTGCTGAAGTAAAGTAGCAGGCCTTGTTCAATCACATAGCAGGAAGAATATTGTTAGCTCAAATGTATGTCATTAAGAGTTTGTCTTCGGAAGAAGTTGGTGAATTAAATTTAATTTGTAAGTGGGGTTGTGACGGTACTTCCTGACTTAGTACGTATGAGCAAATGTTTACTGGTGGTGATGGAAGCAAATCCAATGAGAATATGTTCTTCACTTTACTCGTGCCGTTACAGTTGGTATCCGATGACGAGGTAAAAAATAAAAGAATTATTTTATGGAAAAATCCAAGAACATGATCGCCTAGATTTTGTAGACCTATAAGAATTCAGTTCTTGCATAAAAATACTACGGCCGCCATTAAAGAAGTAGATGATCTTAAACAACAAGAAAGTAATCTTGTCCCTTTTGAAATAGTATGAGACAGAAAAGTTATAATTGTTTATTTGCAACTCGCTTTAACGATGATAGGTGGTAAAGTGTGCACTGCGATGACGAACAATGCATCCACTCAACGTTGTTATGTATGTCAAGCAACGTCAAAGGACTTCTAGAAAATTGACGAACTTTTACAGAAAGAAGTGACTACAACTGGTTTGTAATTCGGGTTTTCAACTCTTTATGCGTGGATTAGATTCTTTGAGCGTTGTTTGCATGTAGCTTATAGGCTGGATATAAAAAAGTGGCAAGTGCATACTAAGGAAGAAAAAGCAAAAACAGATGTCCGAAAAAAAACGTACAAAAAGGTTTCCGTTTGCAATTAGGTCTGGTAGTCGATCAGCTAAAGCCCGGATTTGGATGCTCGAATGACGAAATACTGTTCGTAGATTTTTTGAAAAAGCAGATATTTCGGGATCTATAACAGGAATTGATATAGATTTAATCGAACGTTTCCATGTTATTTTACAGGCACTTTCGAATGGCCATGAAAGTAATGTAGATAAATTCCCGGCTTATGCCTTACAGATAGCTCGAAATTTTGTACAATTGAAGGGACGGATCGAAGAACGGGACGTGCGCTCGATCACCCGTGAACTTTATGTAATCTCCCGACAATTCGCGCTTGTCCCGTTTGCCTGTGTTTACATTAAAAAAAAGGTACAAATCGTTGATTCTCAGAGAACTTCCATTGAGAAAGTTATTCCGTAGGGATTAATGAATGAATCTGCGCAAGCAGCATATTATTTCGTTTTGTATATCACAAGATATCTTTGAGGTAAGTGTGTAAAATTTTCAACATTTTTCATACGCAACCTATATGCAGTAACGACAACTGTTTCCTCAGCGCGCATCATTTCGTTTTTTTACTAAGCTCGTGATATCTTATGATATACAAAACGAAATAATATGCTGCTTGCGCAGATTTATTCGTTAATCCCTACGGAACAACTTTTTCACTGGAAGTTCTCTGAGAATCAACGATTTGTACCTTTTTTTAAATGTAAACACGGGCGATCGGGACAAGCGGGAATTGTCGGGAGATTGCACAACGTGCAGGGCGATCCGAGCGCACGTCCCATTCTTCGATCCGTCCCTTCAATTATATCCGTGGTTTTACTTGCCAACCAGCACACACCTGGGTATACCTGGTACACCTGGGTGTAGCGCACGAATAATAAACTCATCATTGCTACCTACAGGTCAAATGTCTGAAGATGCTCAAGAATCTTGTAACAAGTTCATTAGGAGGTTCAGAGAAGATTTAGCGCGTAAAGGTTCCCGAAAAAAAATATGGAAGACATTTTTTTAAGGTTGATGTTGATGCCTGATCCATTTATTTCCAGCGATTGTTCAACAGACGATTCAACAGATGACGAGGCATAAACATGTAAGTTTATGCAGATTTTATAGAAATACACATATAATTTTCTGGTGAAAAAGTTTCTTAATTTCACTCCTTTTATTAGTGAATACTATAATAATAAAATATTTATTTAAATAATGATATTAACATATTTTTCTACATTTTGACTTCGGATTCATAATGAGCGGCCTCAAAACCCCCTTATACCAATTTTGAAAAAAATCCAAAATTTAGTTATAACACTCGACCGCGATATTGGATCCGCCATTATGTTTTTGGTAATTTTGACTTCAGATTCGTAAGAAGCGACCTCGAAATCCCCTTATACCAATTTCGAAAAAAATCCAAAATTTATTTATCATACTCGACCGCAAGTCAGTCACGTTTATCCCGAAAGGGATATGGCTTAATGGTATAATAATAATCCAGAACATTATGAGATACATTCATGATATTAATAAATTCTTGTAAATGCGTTGTCATAAGTTCTGTCGTATTATCATACCTAGTCTTTAGCTACTCCCACGTGTAAACAAAACTAGAATCAGTAATATGTTTCAAAAGTTTTTCAGCTTTACCTTTCAGAGAAAACTTCAAGTAGTGTAATCAAGTAACATTTGAGAAGAAATCATCTTGAATAAACAGCGCATCGAACGAGCCTCTTGAATTTTCCGAATCCTTATGATCCCCAGAAAATACAGGTAATGTAATGTAAGAAAGTTTGATAGGCAAAGAATCATGTCGAATAAACTGCGATTGATATTACTCGTGCCAGGCGCTGAAGTGCACCAATCTAATTAATTTATTAAAAAAAAGTGAGCATTTTAATTATTTAATTTTTAAGAATTTTTTGTTGTACTTACTTAGTTTTTTTCATTTTGTATCACTCCTTGATATAGACTGACAGACTTTTGTTGACTCTGAGAGAAAGTGGTTTCATTTTTCTCGCAATTAATTAAAGAACGTTTAACGCAAGAAAAAATTATTAACAATAATTTTATGAGCCGAAAGCTTAATTCTCAAAAATGTGGAATCTCTGTTTCAAGAAATGAAAATTGCATATGAACTTTACAGAAGCGGAAGTGATCAACGAAGACTTGGTAAGGGACAGCGTTATCTTGATGACAGCAAAAGAATTTCGCGTGTGGGCCAAAGTGAAAAAGTTCATGACAAAATCGTAGAACTTTTGACAGGGATGACCTAGAGGGATGGATTTTTTCGAGATTTACAGATTAATAATTACAGAGTAGAGGAAAAATAAGGAGAAGCTGAAAATGTATATTTTTTACCTTGAAAATCTAGGTTAAATTTGACATTTTTTGACAAAAAGTTGTATTATTGAATACCATGAGCGCTTAGATATTATATTACACATGTTACACATACATTCTAATAAATTTCGTTATGTCGAATCCAAATATGGGCTTTAAATCAGCCTAGGACTTCCTGTTTGTGAAAAAAATGCAATTGAATTAAATATCTATTTTAAGCCTTCATGGCATGAATGATTTCCACCCTACTAAAAAAACGCCAGGAATCATGACAAATGGTTAGAAGTTCTGATGATTAAATTCTGACCATTCCTGACGAGTCTGACTATTTCTGAAGATATGCTAATTCACATCCTATCAGGTAGCTCATCGGCTATGACTGCAGGTAGGACAACCCAAAAGGATTAAAAACTGAAAATAGTTGCCAACAGCAACGCAGTAGTATCAGATGGTCACCCATCCAAGTACTAACCGCGCCCAACGCTGCTTAACTTCAGTGATCTAACGGGAACTAGTGTTTCCAGCGTGGTATGGTATTATGGTATATGGTATTATTAAAATTTAAAAATTATTGATAGATTGAGAAAAATTATACGCAAGGCTACTAGATTCCTTTTGCTATTTTAGTTCTAGAGAATGTGAAGGATTTTGTGGCTGATAAGTCCGTCAAAAAAATAATAACGAGTAAAATTCTGTTAAAAACCAATCGGCGGCAATCTGGAATTCCAGTGACAGATACGCTATTCAAACGACTTCGAAATCCATTCAAAGCAAGTGAATGGATTTTTGTTTCCTGGGTATAAACAATTCTATTAAAAATCGTTATTGTGGGCTTTTATGTCTTAGATTTCAAATCTATAGTGAAAATTCACAAATGCTATGATTTGAATTTTCATTTCAATTTTAAATGTCTGATACAATATTGCATCAGCCATTTAAAATTTTTGAATTTTCACTATATATTTGAAATCTACGACATAAAAAACCCCTAGTAACAATTTTTAATAAAATCGGTTATATTCTCACAATGACATTCCGTCATATTGGATTCTTCATTTTGAATTTTGAAATTTTGACTTTAGATTCGAAATCAGCGTCCCGGAAATCCCCCCTTAAGTAATTTGCAGTCATATCGACACGGTCTTACAATTTTGGTCCGCCATATTGGATCCGCCATTTTAAATGTTGACATTTTAATTTTGTATTCCAATTCAACGACCCCAAAACCCTTCTAATACGACAAATAGTCAAATTTACATTAGTGGAAATCATTCATGCCATGAAGGCTTAAAATAGATTCGACATGATGAAATCTATTAGAATATATGTGTAACATATGTAATATAATATCTGAGCGCCTATGGTATCCAATAATACAACTTTTTGTCAAAAAATGTCCAATTTAACCTACATTTTCAAGGTGAAAAATGTATATTTTCAACTTTTCCGTATTTTTCTTCTATTCTACAAAACATCCATCCCTTTAGGTCATCTCTGTCAAAAGTTCTACGGTTTTGTCACGAACTTTTTCACTTTAGCCCACTGTGTGACGCCGAGTCCACACACTGAGAAAATTCGCACGTACGCGCTTTTTACAGTAATTTTTAAAGCATATTTCAGTTTTCTGTGATTGAACCAAAATGCACTAAGTCCATTCACGGCGATTGCATTTTAAGCTTTACACAAAACTCTGTTGGTTTAATTTTAATAAGCAGTTTAATTAAATGTGAATCGCTAGCATCCTTCGTCGAACGTGATTATTTCGCACTTTATTGATTTTTATAAATGTTTCATCAGGACTAATCTGGCTTAAAGGACCATGTTTAAAGACGTGGAATGTTTTTTAATAACTTATTTGAATGTTCGAGTTCGCCGGATTCAGGAAAAGTCAACGAAAATTCATCATTTTCTAAAACTACTATTAATTTATTACTATGTGTTAATTTCAGCTGAGAAACGCCCTTTTTATTACAAAATTTAATACGAGGACGACTTGCTAGCATTTCCGAGGTCCCCGAGATCGCCGAGAGAAGCGCTGAGAGGCAAGAGAGACTTGGCGCAAGAGAGACTTACTCATACATAGGCGTGCTAGAGAACTGCGTCAGGACGCAACATCCATAAAGAATGCTCTCTGATGTTCATACAAAAGCCTTATTTGACCTTATTTCGTCCACTGCGTGACTTTACATCTCACACCGTCAAGGTGGTCGCGGAATGCTGAATCTCGAGTGTATTCACAACAAGATCATTCTGGGTACAACGTATATAATAGCAAATCGACGAGACAGTGGAAAAGCCTGCTGAAACACTTGACCCCGATTTCAATATCAGGGGTTAGCAAAATGCATAAATCATTATCTATCTCGAGTTCTCACTCATGAAGGCCTAGATGAAGAAAGCACAGGTGGAACAAAACGGCGAATAGCTTCTTGACAATAAGATGCACAGCATGTTCCAGAGAAATGTGACGGATCAGTCGATGCCGATTGAGCTAACGTTTCCTTTCCTGCAGAGAGCGTCATGCATACCCCGAGCACCTAGGATACACACTATCTTTCTGTGCAATTCACGCGGGAACAACGTACATCCAAAGGCATAATGCAGCACTAAGAGTGCTTTATTACCATTAATGTAACTCTTACGGCATTACCCCTGATACCGCTCAGCCGAACGCACCAAAGGAATTAGCGACAATGAGAAGTGCTAAATATACTGGAACAACATATTCTCGAAAATCACATCACAGCCAACGAAAATGAAAAGAAAGTTAAACCCATGAAGGGCCTGTATTCCACATCCGTTTAGGATCCCGCAAACACACGGATAGGCAGCATAATTTCTTGATCGGCGTTAAATCCACATATGAACTCACAAGGCCCTTCTCAGGACTAGAGGACCAATTTCATGTCCTACATAGATCCGTATAAAACCCTTTAGAACCACCAAATGGAGCATTTCGAATTTTTAGTTATATAATAATAATAATATACGTATACGAAATACGTTCTTAGTTTCTTCAGTTGTGTGACTGGCATTCTCCCAAGTTCTAACCACGTTCTAGCAGGTTCCCTAAGCAAGGCAAAATTGTATTTTGAACATTTTTTTGTCATTTTGCCCCACTGTGCACCAATCAAGGTTCTGTGTATACAGAAAAAATACTAGGGATAAGGAAGTCAGCCAGGGATCAGGATAACGTCCGGCTAGCTCATTGATAAATGGGTAAGTGACGTACTGACCACTGGTTGAGTCTCATGGAGGATCCTCGAGTCTCCGTAATGAGATTACCCCTATATCAATTACCCAGACGAACGTTACCCGTACCCTAGCCGTACCCTAGCCTAATGAAGTTTCAGGGATATTATATGTCTATAGTAAAATGAATATTACCTTCTTCCAAATTGTCGTCAGAGAATCCAAATTTGAACATAGCTTTGTAACGAATTTGCTTCTTTTGATAAAGCTATTATCTACAGCTGCTGAGCGTGCTTCAATTGTAATCTGGTACTCTGCACTTCCCTAAAAGCACGCTTCTCTGAAAGAATATGAAATAAGATAATAGCTAGAAAAAATCTCACTTTTGAAAGTGAAGTGTTACTAGTTACTCTAGACGCTCATTTTTTTGAAAGGATACCAGGGCTCACGCGAACTGTGTTAAGTCTGTGGAGTACACGACAGCCGAAACTAAACCAGGTCTGGAATTCCAAACCTAATTTTCCTTATATACTTCACCTCCCCCACCCCCCCTCGACCAACTAATCCCTCCAATCATTACAAAATTCTACATCTGGAGAAAATTTGGGCCGCCACACAGGGGTCCACAAATGAAATTTACTGATAAAAAAGTCCAAAGCCTTTAGTTTCTATCTTTTTTTTTAATTACAGATAATTACATTTTTAAGACATCTGGGGAGTGCAATTTTTTGATTTAGGTTTGTTTGTATTTATTTATTTAACGCGAAGAATGTAAAAAAGAGAATGTTTGCACTTTTTTTACTCTTCAGGAGCGACTTCCAAACATTACAAAACTACTTTAATCCATGCAGGGGTATTCAAAGAATACATATAATCTCCACGCAATAATGAACTCAATTGTTATAAACAATTGATTTAAACAAATACTTCAGTGCATCAAAATAGTCGGATAGTTTTTTTTTTGTCAACGGAATAGCAGTTTTCAATCTGCTAGTTCAAACCAAAATGGTTATTATTTTTTTACTGTGAAAAAGTTCCTATCGAGCTCCGCTAGGATGCAAACCTAAGTCTACAGATTGCCGGTTTGGCGCTCTTAACCACTAATATTATGGAGAGTATCAAGAGTAATTATTTTTGGACAGCCTCTTAAAAACGAATTTACATCATGTAAGATTTTATAATTTCCAATATTATAAACATAAATGAATTTTCGATGTTTTGTTGTCGACTCGGATAGTTATATCGTTTTTTGTCGAAAGAATTTCGGTTTCCGATCTACTAGTCTCAACCAAAATGGCTTTTATTTTTCAACTGTAAAGAATTGCCTCTCTAGCTCTGCTGGGATTTGTTCAAAGTTAGAAAATAAGAACCATTTTAGTTTTGGACTAGGAGATCAAAAACTTTCATTCCATCGACAAAAAACTATATCACTACCACAGTTGACAACATAACATCCAGAATTCAGAAAAATTGAAACATTCACAAACATTGAAGATCTAACTCACTATATCGATAGAGCCGAGCCACTAGCGAACCCTCGCGGATGAGTGTCTATGCAGGTTCATGTATAGGACACTGAACAAGTTCCTGCAAATGCATCCGCGCCTGAATTCACTCTGTAAAGGAACCTACACAAGATCATTCAATTGTTATCTTGCATACAGGTTCCTTCGCAGGATCATGTACAGTTTCCTTCGCCGAATTGTTATAAAGGAACCCTCAAGATTACCTGTAGAGGTTCGTGTGCAGGATCCTCCGAGGTTCCTGTACAAGCACTTTCACTTGGGTTATATTACATAACAAATTAGGTAAAGAAAAAGATTGTCCAACGTCAGACTTCATATCATTTTTGCCGTATAATCAATGAGCGAAATTATTTTTTCCGTTACTCACAAATTTAAACAAACCATTCAAACAACTAAATCAGATTTGAACTTTATGTAGTAAACCCAGAAGAAAACCAATTACAGATTCGCAATTTTTATAGGTGCATAGTGCCAGTATTCTTAAAATCATTTTGACCTTATTGTTATTCGTGGTCTGTAATGAAAATAAAATACTTTCTTACATACTTGATACTTCTCGCAAATAGCAATCGAATATACTATAGTATTATATTATATATACTTATATATAACTATTAGTATCTCTACGATTTGTGCACATTTCGAACATGCCATTCCAAACCCTACGTAGTTCATAGATCGATGAATTAAATTGTTTACTTGATTGCTTGATTTTAGGGCTGTAGAGGAAAGCTGCCTAAGACGAGCCCCCTTCCATATTTTCCGAAAATTTTCGATTTTAAGGAACTTCAGAAGCAGAAGCGATTATTGACATCGTAGTTTGATGCTTGCTTTCCAAAGTTCATACACTTAAAAGTTAAAAAAATGTTTAAAAGGCAATGAACTTCGATGTTGAAAAAAATATGTATTTGTCTCGTCTTAGGCAACCCGGTATCCTAAGACGGGCCACTTTTTGAAATAAAAAAATCGATGTAATTAAACACTTGATATTGCTAAATTTTATTCGTAGCGTATTGTTTAAACATATTCTTTACATTTATGACATATTAGTTGCGCAAAATACATAATAAAACCTAAAGTTAGCGTTAAATAAGGTCTAACAGAAAATGAGTGTAAAAAGAGTTCAAGGTCTAAATATTTATGAAAAGTTATAAAATTTCAAATATTATTCATCTCAGATCCAGAATTTACTAATATAAATGAAAAAGCCACATATTTTAAAATTTTTCTTATTCATGATGCGAAAGCAATAAAGAGGTTAGGTCAGTACCATCGAAAACTCACAAGTAAAGCAGATTTCGCTTTTACCTACATTTTTCTACCCTACCGGGGCTCGTTTTAGGAATTGCGCCTGATCTCAATTTTTTAAATATTTTTAATAAACAGCATGAAAATTAATAAAACGTAAGTATCAATTGCAAAGTTTACAAAATTATGTATAAAAAAAAAAATAATAACTTACTCCTTCAAATCAATAGAAGTTATTAAATCACAACTTCTATAACAGGTAAAAGTTCTTTCTCTAACGTACGAAAACAATTTTTCCTTTCTGTTTTTGTTAATTTACTTTCAGTGGAGAAAAAAAATACTTTCAAAATAACTTGAATTTTGCTGAGCTCGTATTCGCTTGCGTAACTGGTCTCTATAATGTTTTCGTACAAAAATATTCAGGCGCTTCGTCAGGCTTGATTTTTAGCCCATGTATTCGTTTTGACATGTTTCCTCCTACACGGATGAACTGTTCGATGTAATATTTGAACCACATAATCTCAAGGGCATAATGCCCAACAAGTCTCAGAAGTAAAAATATATCAAAAAAGCTAAAATGGCAATACATAAATTTATATTTGTACCGACTGTTCTATACGGTAGCGAGACATGGACCTGCTAAGAAAAGGATAAGAGTAAAATTAACATGGAATAAGCGAAATAATCCTCCAAGAATGTGATATAGGAGAGACACTAGTTGACATATGTGAAAGAAATCAGTTAAGATGGTTCGGACATCTTGAAAGAATGAAAGATGAACGACTGACCAAACAAATTTATAAAGGTAAGTAAATGGCAGAATGCCCAAAGGTAGACCGCCGAAAGAATGGTTAGAATCTGTAAATGAGACATTAATCCGAATAGACATAAGAAGCCATAGAAATACAAGAGCCTGCATGAAAAAATGCATGGGCGTGAAGGAAGCTAGAGTAGTATGCCAGGACAGAAAAGTGTGGCGACAAATAGTTTGTAAACAGAGTGACAATAGAGTGAATAACGCCTGAAACAGAGACCTTGGATACTAATGAGTCCAAGTGAGGAACTACACATAACAATTTTGTGAGGCTCTCCACTTGGGGTGATCGCTAGAGAGATTGATCAGCCACCTGGGTCGGAGCAGTGTTGCGTGACAAACGCGTTATTTAAATAAATAACACGAAAATTCTAGATCAATCTCAAAAATCTATACCTTCTTCGATTTTAACCGGCCCGGGGCCCCCACAACCCTAAAGACGGCCCTGCGAGAGGGTCACGCCTACCCCGAAAGGGAAATGGCAGAGATGAGGTGGGAGATTGCTGATTTAATGGAAAAACAGAATGCTGGAGAATGTGAAAAACATGCGCTGATAACTGCGCCGTCCTGGCGGATGCGAGTAAGAGTTACTTTAAACGTGCACGTTGTGCGTCGGTAAATGATGAAAGTTAGCAATTTCTAAAATGATTTACCATTGAAGAATTAGGAGCAAAATTTTAATAATTAAGAACCAAATGTTATATAATGTTAGACAATTATAATTGACAATTAAAGAAAGTTTTTATATATTTTATATTTATATATATATATATACATATATATATATATAATTTAAAAAAAGTTAAACAACCACCGCAGGGTACCACTAAGAGCAACTGCCATCTGGAAAAAATGTCAATGGCCCCCAGTAGAACCGCGGTAAAATACACCTATGGCCACGTCTCACATCCGTGAGATGGGTGGTCACAGGGCACGACGAGATCACAACGACAGGCCGGCGAAACCCTCGTGTGTCTTGAGGACACGAAGCGACCCAAGGATGACAGCTTTCTGCATCCATCTCGCAAGAGCCTTGGCATATTTTTGGCACGCGGGTATGGCTTTAAGGTTACGAACCAGCGATAATTTCACACCTCCGAGAGCACCTATCACAAGAACAATTACTCGTACCGAATATTTTGGGTACAGTCGATGCAGCTCTCTTTTAAGGTCTTGATATCTCTCCTCTTTTTCTTTCTCCTTTGCAGTGATGTTGTATTCGGATGGAGCCGAGAATTCGATCACGAATATAGTTCGTTTCTCGAAGTCTTGGAGAACAATGTCAGGCCTCGACTGCGCAACGGAGACTGCTGCCCGAAAATCGTAGTTCCAGAAAATCTGGCACTTCTCGTTTCGGACAATTGACTCTATATCCCTTGGAGCGTTCGGCAGGGCAGGGTCGCGACCAACACCGTAAGAGCGACAAAGGTGGTAATAAAGTACTCTTAGGGCCGCATTATGTCTATAGATATACGTTGTTCCTGCGTGGGTCGGACACCCCGATAGTATATGTTCTAGGTACTCAGCGTGTGCATGACACGCTCTGCACCTATCACTGGGAA
>CAKNXH010060227.1:68237-139072 GCA_932178445.1 Andricus quercusramuli
TTTTTTGAAAACAGGGGTCCATTAAAAATAAATGAACGCTTAAAAAGCTGAAAAAATTTAATCTGGTTACGGCGTTTCTCAAAAGAAAACCTTTTTCTGGCTCTTTAATATTACGAAAGGGAAATAGGATTCTTAATCCAAATTTTAACTTATTAGGGCGAATAAAATATCTTTGGAGTCGCCAAAAATCGTAGATTTTGATTATAATATTTATAAATTACTGATTGCATAATTAAGAAAATTCATATCTCGTATTTTATGTGTCATCGCGTACCAAGGACAGGGTCAATTTATTTCAATATTATCCTGGAAAAAGTAGGAGGTGCACCCATTAGTCGGATAGGTATTGTAATTTGACCACTGGCGCAGTTCAGTCAGCGAAGGAAGAGGGCCCTCTGGCTAGCAGGTAAAACTCTGACTACTGGCGCAGTTCGTGTGCACCGGCTAGCGCGTACTCGGCACCGAGAGTGATGAGAGGGGTAGGGTTCCACTGGAAGGGGAAAGTAACCCAGGTAGCTTGCGCTCGTTTGGTCATCGCCCCTCTGTTTCCCATTTACCCTTACACTCGCTTTACTACCTGTATATATTGTTTTTATTGCTTGTAGGAGCCCTCCATTTACTCCATACTCTTTAAGGACTTCCCAAAGTTTACTTCTATTTACCTTGTCAAAGGCTTTTTCTAGATCAATAAATGCACAGAAGACTTCCTTTCCTACTCTCAAACTTTTTTCTGTGACCTGTCTTAGGCTAAATATCTGATCTGTACATGATCTTCCTGGCATAAATCCACTTTGGACTTCCCATATTTTCTCTTCTGTAATTTCCATTACCCTACGGATAAGTATTTTTGAATATATCTTACTTACGGTACTTAGTAGGCTGATACCTCTGTAATTACTGCAGTTGCTTTTATCTTCTTTTCTTTTGTATATTGGTACAATAATCGCTTTTCTCCAATCGTCTGGGACTTCTCCCGTTTCGATACATAAATTTATTAATTCGCACAACCTGTGAGGTATGTACTCGCCACCGTATTTAAGCATTTTAGCGCTGATATTGTCTATACCCGCAGCCTTACCGTTTTTCAAGTTCTTAATTATATCTCTGACCTCAGTGACACAGACTTTTTCAATTGGGTTTTCTAGTGCATTATGTTCTATGTAGCAGTTTTGTTGCCCTATATCTTCACCTCCTAATAGTTCTTTAAAGGAGCCTTTTAAAGCGTTACTATTTCGTCTATATCATATAGCATTTCGCCTTTGCTGTTTCTCATGCTAGCAAACTCTGTACTTTTACTTTCCTTCAACTGTATATATAATAGTTTCATAATTCCTTCAAAGCAGTTTTTTATTTTGTTCTCTTCTTCTGTTCTGATTTTCTCTTTACTCTCTTTGACTACTCGTTTAACTTTCCTATTTTTGTGTCTGTAATCATTTTTAAGTCTAGTTCTCTCCTCATCGCTAAGACCTGTCAAGTTCAGCGTTTTATTGTGCGCTTCTTTCTTTTCTTTTTGGGCTGCCGGAATTTCATCGTTCCACCACGCATCGCCAGACTTTCTTCCTACAACCGCCATACCACATACTTCGGTCGCAGTTTTGACAATCATATCCCGTAACAAAGTCCACGCGCCTTCTATATCTTTATTGCTTATAAGCGCTTCCCACGTTGCCCTATCTATGCGTTCAGTTAACCTCTTTTGAAACTCTGTTTGCACTTCTTGTCTCTGTAAATTTTCAATTTTTATTCGTGTTTGTTTCGTTTTCTTTGTTTTCTTTGTTCTCCATCCCCGCCCTAAGTTTATTTTGCAGACTAAAGGGTAATGATCAGAATTGCATTCGGAACCCCTCGTGACTCTTGTATCTTTAACTAGTTATCTTAATCTTTCATCCGCAATAACAAAGTCAATTATACTGTGGCTATTTCCTTTGCGCCAGGTGTACATGTGGATCATTTTATGTCTAAACCAAGTATTTGTAATAAATAGGCCCTTTTCTAAGCATAAGATAACTAGCCTTTCCCCGCTATAATTTTTTCTTGTTGGATCTCCAAAATTACCTAGCACCATTTCTGTATCTGTATCCTGACGTTGGACACCGACCAATCCGTTCATATCTCCTAGCAGAATTATTCTTTCACCTTGATCGCAAATACTTATTGTATCATTTAGAGTGTCCCAGAAGGCGTCCTTAACTTCCCTAGAATCGCTATCAACTGGTGCGTAGCACGCTATGATAAATAATCTTCTGATTCCTACCTTCATTCTAGCCCATAGCAATCTGGGTGATACAAAATTATGCTCTATGAGATGATGACTTGCTTTTTCATTCATAATTAAACCGACCCCTTGACTACGATGCGATTCGCTATCTACTCCTGACCATATTTCACAACCGCCTTCCAACACCCCATTTTCTATGTTTCTAAATTCGCGACCCTTTTTCTTTGTCTCAGATACACAAAGAATATCTAGTTTCCTTATGTGCATAGTGTCTCGCAGTTCTCTTATCTTAAGATCACTCACTCCTCTAGCATTCCAAACACCCAGTCTCCATTCATCGCCCGAAACTCGACCTTTGCGTTTTCCGTTAAGTTTAATTAAAGACCATTTAATTAGATAATATAATAAATGTTCAAGAAAGCAGTTTTAAAGAGCTGCTCTTCTATTTTTATTTCATTTGTTTGGGGAAGTATATTTCTCGGAAACTCTGCGCCGGTTCTACGAAGCCGGAAGTAGAGGCGTAGAGGTGACAAGAATTAAAGATTCCCCTCCGCCCTACCAATGTCATTTCGCTATATCGTGCGAATTTAAAACAAAACCACACTTTGGCTTCTAATGTTGTCAAGGAAGAATATTTAAAAGTATTAATAAGATTAAAAAATAATTTATGACTACCAAAGATTTTTGAAAAATTAAAACAAAATATAGAATTTTTGTTTTCAAAAATTAATTTTTCAAAAAAATCTTTTTAAGTTTCGAGACCATGGTTTTAAATGAATTGGAATTTTTCTTCATTTTTGTTGTAATTGTGCAAAATTATAAAAACTACCTTGAAATCTTCCAGAATCTTTTTTAATCAATTTTATTACAGTTTTTGAAATGTTTTTGAATATTCGACTGAAATTGATTTTTCCAAATGAAAAATTATGCTGCAAACATGAACTGATTGATAAAAATATGTTGGTGTCAAAAATAATTGTTATATTCTTAAAACATTTTTTAAAACTCTTTACTATTGTTTTCATAATATTTATGCATATTCAGGGTTAAACTATTGAAAAAAAAGAAATAGAAACAAAAAAATTGTTTACATGTACGAGGAAGTGAAACCACGACGAGAGACTCTCCAGTCTGGAACCTAGACCATTGCCCCATCGCAGCTTGTTCGATTATCATACAAATCAAACCGATAGTGATTGTGCACGAGTTTCATCTAACCTTTTTTCTTATAAACCGTTTTCTATCTAAGTAAACAAACGGTTTCAGCAAATTAAGCCGTCTTCGCTCACAAGACGCTCCCCTTGTAAGACAATTAATTTCAAACCAATAAAGAAACAAATAGAATAGTTAGATGTTTTAAATTAATTTGAATTTTTCCTGATTTTTTTTAATCGTGCGAAATGATAAAAATTGCCTTAAAAACTTCCAGATTCTTTTATGACAATTTTCAGATGAGGTGGGAAATTCAATTTCGAGTGATTTTCTGCAGCGCCCTCAATGCGAGTAACCAGTTTACGAACTAAAGTTACCCACTCTGATCTTCTCTACCGACATTATCAAACTATAGTCTATTTTAGTTCGTAAACTGGCTACTCGCATTGAGGGCGCTGCATTTTAGTTCGTAAACTGGTTACTCGCATTGAGGGCGCTGCGGAAAGTCACTCGAAATTGAATGTATGGGATCAGCAATCTCCCACCTCATCTCTGGAAATGACTTAATGGTATAATAATAATAAATGCTCAGCGTACTTAAAAATTCGAACAATTTATTCTATTTTTACATTCTCATCCAGAGAAGGTATTAGATTTGTGTCAAATTCGACCCCCCCCCCCCCCGAATTTTGTCAAATGTCCATTTTTCAATAATCATTAAAAAATTTATCATATATATGTTCCAAAAACAACTTAGATACTTTTTTTCGCCCCTTTTCAGATAGTTGGAAGAAATATTTCTGATTGTATGATTTATTAAAAAGATACGGAAATTTACGCTGAAGTGAAGGAATTTCCTTCTTCATTTTAAATTAAATACAAATTAAGTCATTTTTATCTGAAGAACATAGAACATAAAATATTGTCGTTGCGAAGCGTGACAACCAAATCGCACGCCATGAGCGTGCTCAATTTTTTGAGTTTCCATTAAACGATGAACAGAAACGAGCGTGGAGCGCAAGGTTTACAATTTACATGATTTTTGAACTAAATATCGAGCGCGAAGCGCGAGTGTCTTGATGAGAATAATCTTCTTGCTTGAAATTTAATCTTTTTTGGTTAAAAATGCAACTATTTGGTTCAAAAAGAATCTTCTTTCTTTAATAAGTCAGCTCTTTTGTTGAAAATGCGTCAATTTGGCTGAATGCAACTATTTTTTATTTAAGATTAACATCTTTTTTGTTTGAAATATCACCTATTACATGTTCTAAGCAATTGTCCGGCTGTGTGTGTGTGTGTGGATGTCACGCTTTTTTGTGAACACGATAACTAGAAAACGGTGGCAGATAAGCTGATGAAATTTGGAGGGCTTATTTTCCTCACTAATATCTTGAAACTGGCCGGAGGATTTCTAAAAATATTTACTGCATTTTTTTTAGCACTCAATAATATTTAAAAAATCTGTTTTTTATAGTAAATCTTTTTTCGCTAATATAATTCAAAGTTGAAGCAAGGACAGAAAATATGTGTTGATTCGAATCGAATAGATCGACATACAATATTAATAAATTTTATTGAAGAGTAAGGAAGATATGGTAATGCATAATATTTGAAAATACGGTTTTTTATAGTAAAACTTTTTTCTTCCACATAATTCAAATTTGATGCAAGAATATAAAATATTCCTTGGTTCGAAACGAATCGATTGACCTATAATATTAATACAGTTTATTGAAGAGTAGGGAAGTTATGGTGATTGATATATTTTTAAAATCGTTTTTATACTAACAATTTTCTCATTCTCATAATTTAAAGGTGATGCGAGAATAGAAAAGTTGTGTTGATCCAAGCCGAATCGATTGACCTATAGCATTTATACAAGAATTGATACAAGAACGGAAAAGATTCCTTGATTCGAGGAAAATCGATTGATCTACAATATTAATACACTTTATTGAAGATTAAGGAAGTTACGCTCATTTATAATATTTGAATCATCTGTTTCAAACAGAAAAACTTTTTTCATCAACATAATTTAAAGCTGACGCATGAATAGAAAAGACTTCTTGATCATAAATTTTCAAATAGAGTAATTCTGACAATTTTTGTAAAGAAATCATAAAGCTGGGAAAGGGACAGGGTGCGACAGAACTTTTCCCTTCCCTTTTCCAGCTCGAAAAATTATCATTTCGAATACAAAATTTGATTTGTCTGATTTGTCTTTGAGTTAAAAAATGTTTTTGTATTATTTTGTAGTTAGGGGAAACACCCTAAAGTAGATATGGAAAAAATCAACAGCATTTACCTGCATCAGTTTTCAAAAATAAATAAAGATGATCATTGTTAAATAATGCTCACATATTCAATTAAGTATTCTTATAGAAAAAATATCACGAAATTAATTAATTAGCTGTATTAGACATTTTTATTAGACCAGGTCTAGGGTACGATTTTGACACCTTTGTCCATCCATAGATAATCGTTTCTGGTATTGCTCCTGGGCAAGTTAGAACACTCAATGCTGGATAATTATGATTTATCATTAGTATACTTACAATTAAAGTCAATTTATTGAGTAAATAATAGTTGAAACTACGATTATTTTACAAAAAAACGCAAAAGTTTAAATTATTGACATTTTTTTATCTCTGATATTTCGTAAGGTTGGTGCGATTGGTACAAGATGTTTAATCTTTATACAATTTAACCTGACTTGCGATGACAGAAAAGTGCAGCTTTTTTACGTACCTTAATCCAAAAAATTATATCTTTTCCGAAAGGCTCCTTGAAACACAATTAAAATTTATGAGCTTTTTAATAAATAATAATTTACAATATTTTCTTAGTTTATCATTTGAAATAATTTAAATTAAAAAACTTCACAAATCAAAATAAACAAACAAACGCAACCTTTAACTTGAAACAACTGTGAGACAGTCGTAGAACTGCCAATTTTGACACAGACATTTCTTGTAATTTTCCGATTGTCTACACTGTTAAAAATTGCCGCATAAAACTTCCACTAAATGTATGGGAAGTTTACTTCTGAAATGTAGCGTAGCCATACAATACATAATGTTGTAGTTTTCAAATGCAACGGATCATGCAGCCATTAAGCCACAAAATTTCAAAATGGACGAACACGCCAGGGAGAGCACTCGTGCTTTATACATTGAATCCCATGTAATATACTTTTCGAGGATCAATTAATTCTTTATTTTAAGAAAATTGTACTTTCGTGTTTTATTGTGGGTTGTACGAAGAACAAAGCAGGGGACAATGGAATATCATTTCATCAAATTCCAGCTATTATAAAAGAAACAAACAAAATGCATGCCAGACCGGCCGGGGCATACACTGTAAAAAATAATGTTGTCACTTTACCACTGCATTTTTGTAATCTTACCAAAACTTGTAAAATTACTTCCTTCATAGTTGTGAACTTACTAGTTTTAAATGAAAAACATCACTTTCCATGAAGTAGTTTCACATGATTTTGTGAATTCACCTCTTTAAAAGTAGGTAAGAATTGAACTGCCAGATAGTCTAATGAGAGCCCAATTTTTACCTATTTTTAAAGAGGTAAGTTCACAAAATGTTGTGAAACTACTTAATTGAAAGTGATGTTTTTCATTCAAAACCAGAAAGGTTCATAACTATGAAGGAAGTAATTTCACAAGTTCTGGTATGATTACAAAAACGCAGTGGTAAAGTTACAAAATTTTTCTTTACAATGTACACTTTGCAGAAAAAAATAGAGTTATCGAAAAAAAAATACGTGAAAAATGGATAAGTGCGATTAAACGTGGTCCTTTAAGTGAGTTGCTGATAAGAAGTGCAACAATTTGCTCAAACCATTTTATATCAGGTAAGATAAACTAGATAGATTTTTACACAAGGCTGAAGTAATCAAGTTCTAACCTCCAAATTCAATTGCCTCATTTCACTCAATAAATACCAGCATTACATATTTTTTAAATACTTATCGGTACTCTGGTTTTAAATAAAAGGGCGAAACACAGTAGGAAAAAGTGTTCACTCTGATAATAATTTTTGCGTAATACAAAAGTTTTGATTGTTGAGGCTAGTTGAAGTAAGCATTTGAAAATTTAATTTCATGCAAAAGTTATTAAATTAAACAGTTTCTCCCTATGCATACATATTCGAATTTAAAGAAGGAATACTACTCAGTGTTTAAAAATGATTTAATTCCAGTATTTATTCAGTAGTGAGGTGATGAGATTATGAGGTTAGAGCTCGGGGTCCAACAGCCTTCCCGTTACAATTCGCTGCAACTTTTGTTCGACTCATGTATGCCAATATATAAGAGGGTTCAATCAATTTTTCCTGACAAGTTTCTTATACTTCTTATACTATTTATACGATATAAGATCGAACTCACTCACTACGGGTGCATCACTAATACTTCTGGAATTTTTAATTTGCCGATAAACACAATTCTTGGACTAAGATAATACACGCGACGCTGTGTATACAATGCAATGTTTTCCCTGGAGTGTTCGGACATTTTGAAATGACGTCACAAGTGGAAATACTCTATACAATAAGGGGACAAGCGCTTAAAAACTCGAAAAAGTATTGTCCAAACGTCTTATGATATCAAAATTCCAAAGTTAAAAAACTTAAATAAAAAAAATATGGCCTTGTAGAGAATAACAAGACAGAACTTTTTACTATTTTAAGTTTTTCTTTCAGATGTATATATTTAATAATATAATTGAAAAAGGGATGGAAATTTCGCCAAATTCAATTATTTTTTAAAACATGAATCGTCTCTACTTTGACAAATATTATTGAAACTATTTGCTTCGGCGAAGAAAAGTATCGAGGGAACTTTGGAGTTGAAACGACTTCCAGTGAGACATTTGTTCCTTACTATTGGAGGAAGATTTCTGGAAATTTTTAGATCGATTCATTAAAAAATTTGCGGAAATATCCATTTTGTAAGAAAGCACGCGACGTCGTCTGCGATTGCATCGTTAGCAGATTCAAGCGCTTCTCAACGTTAGTACTCTCGCCTTTACCCTCTCATATTAAGGACTCGTCTCTCAAAAATTAAACATTAAAAAAACCTGCCCTTTCCCCCAATTAATAGAAAATCGACTGCCTTATATTTTTGGATATTTGGTTGTTTTTAGTTAAGTATAAAATAACTGAAAAGAGGAAAATTTGTGCTTTGCAAGTTGTTTATTCCTCATTTATAAAACATATTGTTACAATTGCTTATCATCATTTCTGATCATTTATCATACATTTTTTTGAACATTTTCACATAGGAACATTAAAGTTAGATCCTCTCTTTATTATTTCTAAACCTTTTTATGCTATATCACAAATATAATCACCTCTTCTTGCCAGATTATTATTTATCAGGGATTTTACTCTTTTCTTAAATTTATATAATTATATATTTCGGTGTAGTTTTTCGGATGAGTGAATTCAACAATTTGTCATACACATTTCTTTACCGTTCTATCACAGGAAAATTAATATCATATACACATTTCATTATTGCTAAATCTTTTTTATGCTACATCACAAATGTTACCACTTTTTTGTTGACAGATTAATTATCTATTACGTGTGAGAAAATGGCTTTGAATCGATACATAAAGTTTTAACATATTTTTTAATTTAGTTATTGTGTAAAAAATTTATTATTATTTGGAGAATAATGCTAGAGAATAATGCTAGAAAGTCTAATAATGCGAAGCCCTTTACGGCCTACTTGAAGTTCTAACATAATTAAAAAACTTGGAAATAACTAAAAATTTCTAATCATATTGTTTTACAGTGACAAACCGAAAAATAAAATATTCAATTTGATCTAATCAATCAGAAAGCGATCTAGACAGTCCGGAACAATTTTAACACTGAACCCCTTTCACAGTGAAAATTTCAAAACAAAGGCACTAGACGGTTTGTTTACATTCTTTATTACTAAAACGAAGGAAACAAAATGAGGGGTGGAACAACTTGCGGAGCACAAATTTTCCTCTTTTCAGTTATTTTACACTTAACTGAAAACAACGGCATATCCAGAAATATGAAGCAGTCGATTTTCTATTAATTGGGGGAAAATGCAGGGTTTTTTAATGTTTAATAAGACGAGTCCTTAATATGAGAGTGTGGAGGCGAGAGTACTAACGTTGAGAAGCGCTTGAATCTGCTAACGATGCAATCGTAGACGACGTCGCGTGCTTTCTTACAAAATGGATATTTCCACCAATTTTCAATGAATCGATCTAAAAATTTCCAGAAATCTTCCTCCGATAGTAAGGAACAAATGTCTCACTGGAAGTTGTTTCAACTCCAAAGTTCCCTCGATACTTTTCTTCGCCGAAGCTACAAAAAACGTGCTTACCGTCAGGTCTCCATTTGCAATTAATTATTATTAAACAATTGGCATTTTTACCTTTTTTCTTTGTTTTGTAGGCATCGCTAGGGTATAGTGCGTATGTGTACCAAATTTCAAATAGTTTCAATAATACTTGTCAAAGTGGAGACGATTTATGTTTTAAAAAATAATTTAATTTGGCGAAATTTTTTCATCCCTTTTTCAATTATATTATTAAAAATATACATCGGAAAGAAAAACTTTAAATAGAAAAAAGTTCCGCCTTGTCATTCTCTACAATGCCATATATTTTTTTATTTTATTTTTTTAACTTTAAAATTTGGATATCACAAGACGTTTGGACAATACTTTTTTGCGTTTTCAAGCGCTCGTCCCCTTATTGGCTTATTGTATCCGGACACTCAATTTTCGACTTATAAACGCTACAATACATGTATTGCAATTTCGGCATTCCAATACCGTATTTGCAATTTCGCCTTACGCTTGTATTGTAGAAGTGTTGGAGAATTCCAAACATTTTTAACAGTGTACTGTTGGTTATCTACTGTTGGAAAATGTAATATTCAATAAAATGTCCTTGAATATTTATAAATATTGAAGAAAAAACACTTTGTATTTATCATTGTAGGTTGAAATGCAACTATTAATTTGAAAATGTACATATTCTGTGGAAATATCAACTTTTCAGGTTAAAACGTCGACAATCTTCTACAAATTCCGCGTTGTTTGGCTTGAAAATTCATGTTTTGGCATAAAATTAAATTATTTTGACGAAAATTAGCTTTTTTGTTGATAATTCAACTATTTGGTTAAAAGTTCATCTGTGTAGCTTGAGAATTGAACTAGTTAGTTGAAAATGAAATTGTTTTTCGTTTAATATTTTTCGTTTAAAAATTCAACCATTTGCTTCAAAATGTATCTATGTAGGTTGAAAATTCAATTATTTAGTTGAAAATATAACTATTTCGTTGAACATTCGCATATTTTTCTGGATATTTCAACTATTTGCTTGTAAATGCAACTGTTTGGTTGAAACTTAATTTTTTTGTAGAAACTTGAAATATTTGCTTGAAAATTATTTTTTATATTGAAAATTTATACTTTAAGCTTTAAAAATCCACTGCTTTCTAAAAGTTTAGACTTTATAGGTGGGAAATGCAATATATTTCGACTTGAAATCTTTGAGATTTAAAGCGTTTCATATTGAGTTCAATATAGTACCTAGAGTAATTTTATTTCAAAGAATTTTTCCCCTACTATATTTCTATTTTCTTAAGAAATCATCCTGTTTCACCCATTTTGGAAGATTTTTTTTTTAAATTTTCGTCGCGGGTTTGAAGCAAGTTGGCCGGTATTTTGAAACAAGTTACGCCACGGCGGCGTCGCGTTACTTAATTGAATATTCAACGCATTGATTCATCATCCTTGACTCTGCTTCTGTCTTTCGATAAAGACCAAAGTAAATCACCCGCCGCAAAACATGGATCGATACCATTTTTATTAGCTGATAGAATTTGAAAATTATATAATTTAAAAAGAAAATTAAAAAAAAGGATTCGGAAAATCGGCAAATATTCTCAATATTGAAGGTAATCTCAAATAAAATGCAAAATTACCAAAACTCCCAACAGAAATTGAACGAGTCAACCGATTTTTTTCTATCTTTTTTTAATCGTATCGTAATTATGTGATGAAACTAATGCAGCATATTAAAATTCAATTTCTGAATATTATAATAATTATCAATTTCGTTCAAGCGGCTCGAATCGTGTCACATTGTAACAAAAGGAAGGTCGGATGAGTTACGATCGACCCCCTGGGTTCAGGTATCCTCGAAAAACATCAAGCTATAATATCGTGCTGTGCCATACGAATTTAGAGCGCCTGTTTTCGGTTCACCGTGGGTATTTTCCCGGTGGCGGATTACTCGTTTACAGGCGCATAAATGAAGCACATTTTCGATTAATTAAAAAAAAAAACAACAAGACCATTTTTCAAAAAAAGAGACAGACTTGTTGGGCATTATACCCTTGAGATTATGTGGTTCAAATATTACATCGAAGAATTCATCCGTGTAGGAGGAAACATGTCAAAACGAATACATGGGCTAAAAATCAAGCTTGACGAAGCGCCTTAAGGGTGGCTCATCTTAGGAGAGGGCTCGTCTTAGGCAACTTTTCCCTATATCGAGCGAAAAGAAATTGTAGCCTTCTGCACTGGAGCTGTCGATATACTATCTCAGAATCTGAATGTCTTGAATTTAATAGAGGTACTCTGAACGAGGTTTCATTGTGTAGTTCTGAACAGTCAATCAGTGACCTAATTCCTTAAATACCGAATCAAATGACAACAAAACGTATTTTTCTTTAATAGTAAACATCTTGAATCGCACATACAAATTTTTATAGTCGCTAACTCTGAGAGGGTAGGCTCTATCTTCCATATAAATACCTTTTAATCTAATACTCTCATCCTATATTTCAACACTATATTTTTTCGACTTCTTCCAGACTATTGATTCAGAATTGTACAATAACGTTTTGGAAATGCACTGATTCCTTCATCTGATTATTTTTTATATTTCGTCAAATTTAAAGAATCGTATGCGACCATGTTTTTTGGAATCATTTATAATTATGGAGAAGAAGGTATCGAAAAGGTTAAAATGTATTAAATGATACGATCTTAATACTTTCAGTGCTCATTTTTGGAAAAACATGGATGTGTATGATGTAGAAGCATATTGATGAAAACTAACAAAAATACTTATGATATACAAGTTACGAAATTAAAGTATAAAGATAAAGAAGTGTGCACCTTCCACCGGATAATTAATCCATATTGAATATCAACATGCTTCAACATCATACAGATCCACTTTTTTCAAGAAATGAGCACTCAAAATAATAAGATCGTTTTATTTAATACATTTTAACCTTTTCGATACATTCATCTACATCATTGTAATTGGTTAAAAAAAACATGGTTTTAAACTACTGTTTAAATCCGACGAAATGTAAAAGATAATCTGATGAGAAAATCTGTCTGATTTCGAAACGTTATTGTACAATTCTGAATAAATAATCTGAACGAAGTAATAAAAAGGAGTTTGCCTTGTAAATCCCAATTTTTTGAAATAAATTGTTTATAAAAATTAAGTTGATTACTCTGCAAAACATGGAATATGTTATCCTTATAAATTCCGATTTGTTTCAATGAATTGTTTATAACAATTAAGTTGATTACTCTGCAAATTGTCTGTATATTGTAAGTGCAATTACATTATAATCACGGGATGAAAATGTTGCAATATATCATTAGTGACATTCATTTCATGTCACGGGTAGCAAATTCTTTTAAGAAAGTAGGCATTTGTAGTAGGCTTCAGGAAGTATTATCGGTATGGACCAGGGCCGTCTTTAGGGTTTGCGGGGGCCCCGGGCCGGTTATAATGTGAGGGCCCTTTTGCCGACTCAAGAAATGTTATTCCTCGCTGACTTCTAAAAAAAGAAGAAGTTTGTGCAAAGGTTTCGAAAGGTAAGGCCGCGGAGGCATTGCCTTTTTTATTAGGAAAACTAATCTTAAATATATTTTATTACATAAGTCAATGTAGTGGATTTTAATTAGGATTATTGAAACTGACTGTGAGTCCAAAATTTGAATTTGTTATTTTAAACCCAATATTGAAGTTGATTATGTACTTAATTTATGGGAGGATACAATAAAAAACTTTGTGAACAAGTATGAAAGAAATATCTTGAATGAATAACACAAAATAGATAGATAAACGTTTATTTTCCAGCCTGCTGGCCTTAAAAAATTGACTTGCTTACACTTCCATTTTTACAGAATTTTCTTAAAACTAACCCTTAAAGACTAACATCCATCCATTCCTTATCTCTAAGTCGCACGCTTTTATCGCCTTGCCTTCCTCGCTTCGCCTCGCCTCGCACGCATGTCCCTACTTTTCGCATTGCCTCGCTGGCCAACCTCTGTTTTCGCTCTAATACCTAATACTTATCCACTATTTACATGTTACTTATATATACTCTCTCCTATTTACAATCTTTCCGTCTCCATTCCTCTTCCTCCTTCCTTCTCTTCATCTCCATCTTACCCAACACTCCCTTCACCCATGCTACTGCCTTTTTTCCCCCTTTTCATACAACAATACCTCCATGCTTATCTCACTTCTTTCTACCTCCACGCACTCCTCCAACCAGTGCTCCACTCTTGCACCCCCCTTTCCACACAGTTCACACATCCTCTTCTCCCGTGAGAGCCAGAACCTATTGAAACCCTCCACGCACCCACACCTCATCCTCGCTATAAGCTCCTGACTTCCTTTCTCTCCTTTCTCACATAAATATTGCGCTCTTGTCCTTGGCATAAACCACACATAGTTCCCGTTAAAGCTTGACTCTCTTATTCTCTCTTCCCCCTCTGTCTTCTCTCTCTATGCCATTTTGCTTAACCAAGTCATAAACCTTCCTTCCTTCCTCGTGCATCCTTCTCACTTCATCCATCTGCAGTCCATTCATTCTAAAATACCTTTCCCTCTCAGCCTCCATCTTCCCACCCCCTCTCCTGTTCTCCTTCTCCCACCAACACTCCCTAACCAGCCTACTTCCCCCTACTTCCGAACCTTTCTCCTCATATTTACACGCCCTGCTCCCTGCTAGAATCCCTACACTCGTTCTCCCAGTCTCCCTCCTGACAATATACTTAGGCGTGTTCCATGCCAACCCCAGAGTCCACTTTACATACCTCTCCTGCGTTCAATTTACCTCTTCACTTTCCTTCCACCCCCACACCTCCACTCCATACAATAGCACACTCATCGCTAGCGAATCAAACAGCTTCATTCTCCGTCCAAAATCATCTGCGAATAGCTTCTTTCCCAACTCCCACACCTGCCTTATCACCACATTTGTTCTCCTCACTCTCTCTTTTATGTGACCATCCACTCTCCCATTCCTCCGAAACACGAAGCTGAAGTACACAAACTCTTTCACCTCCTGCACCTACTTTCCCTTCCACTTCCACTCTCCTCCCTTATCTCTTCCCCCTCCTTTTCTGAACACCATAACCTTAGAATTTTCCGCATTCAACTCAAAACCCTTCTTATCCAGGCATCTTCTCAACCTCTTCATCATCTCCTTTAAGGCCTCCTCGCTATTTGCCAGCAACACTATGTCATCTGCATACGCTAGTGACCAAATTCTAACCCCTCCTGTCCTGACTCATCCTACCACCCCAGCCTCCAGCTTACTTTCCATATCCGCAATTAAAATCGCAAACAGCGTTGGGCTCAGAGGAGACCCCTGCCGTAACCCCCTATCCATCCAGAATCCCTCCGAAATCCCCTCCCCTCCTCTTACCTTGTCTTTGGTCTCTTCATATATCTCCCTTACCCTCTCAATAATAACACAAAATAAAAGGCCTTAATCTAGTCAACTTAATGGAGGATGATGATTTTATACTAATTATTATTGACAGTTTAGAATAATCTGAATAACCTTGAAAAAGTTAAAGATATTAAAGCCTTTCGAAAAATAATCATCAAATATCGGCACTCAAAAGGATCTTTTACCCATTTAGACATTGCCAGCTGGGCAAGTTATTTTAATGCGATTTTAATTCCACGCAATATAGATCCCACGATTTTTATTGATGCCAGACACCACCTACGTGAAGATATGTCGTTTCTCGAAGTCAATAGAGCTATCAAAAATGCTAAATTAGATAAAGCAACTAGTCCTAATGAAATAACTAACAATTTTTACAAAGTATTACCGCGTAATTGGAATTATTATATCGATATCTTGTTAAAAAAAATATTGTATTATGAGGCGATTCAAATTGGCTGGGCGGAATCTTTAACGGTTTATAAAAAAAGAACCCTGCAATCCCAATAATTATCGTCCGATAGCTTTAGTATATTCCTTACTAACAATTTTTACACTCTTTCTATGAGATTAGAGCATTGGGAGCAGACTTATTGAAATAATCCCAGAATCTCCGGCAAGAGAACGGAAGGTATCTCTACGCGTTTTTGTTGACTTCACTAGGGCACACCTGTTCGTGTATTCTTTGCTTTGGCACAATCTTTACAACCTGGGCGTGAGTTCATTCAATGTTTTCACCTCTGATATGGAAGAATTTTTTTGGGCAAAAGGCTTTGAAGGAATTAGAATTTACATCCCTTGCTGAATATTGCCATATTAATAAATTGATGGTAAATATTAAAACAAAAATTGTTGTCATCAAATGGAAAGGTTAGGTGTCAATTTAATGACTACGACATTTGAAGGCAGTCTCGTAGAAAGAGTCAACAATTTCGCTTTTCTCGGTGTCGCGTTTTCAGCACACTAATTTTTAACGAAGCTACCTACACATCAATAAGTAAAGCGAAATTGGTTTCTGTATCTGCTAAAAACTGGCTGTGAATATAAGGTAGTGTCTATACTATAATATAAAGTACTGTCTCTAATATAAGATAGTGTCTATAATATAAGGTAGTCTCTATAATATAAGGTAGTGTCTATACGTCCGAACACAATCCATGCCCCCATCCTTTTTTCTAACTCTCCCTTGCCCTTCCTTTTTCTAATTCCCGTTCCCCCTTTCCAGATCCGTACGTTTAGACTCGATCATGTTATGAACGTACGTAAACGTACGGACTGTCCGTAAGTTTAGACTCGGCCATTACAGAAATTAAGTCGTACAAAAAAGTAGAATGGTACCGGAAAGAGTAACGGTGTGCGGAAACTAGACTGAGATGGGACAGAGTGACGCACAGTGGGGCCAAATGGAAAAACGATGTTCAAAATAATCTGTAGCTCGCAATTCTTCATCGATTTTCAACTTTTTTTTTTCAAAAAATTCAGCATTAAATTCTTAAGAAACATTTCGAGGCCGATTTTTTTATTTTTTTTTTTAATTTATATAGAACTGCAAACATGGAAAAAAATGTTGATTTACAACATTTTTTTTTTTAATTCTCTGTAGAAATTTTTTTTAGTGGCATCAGGCCTCAGGTTTGATGCGCATGGGTCAGTGAAAGAAAAAAATTTGTTGTTATTTCAAGTTATTTGTTATAAACAAATATTTGCAACAAATAGCCAGTATGATGGATTATGTTTTTGTGAAGTATATTTATGCATCGAAATCGCTTGTTCTGAGCAACGAGGTGACATGTGATCATGAAAATGTGATGTCCGATATCATTTGTTAACTTTAACAACAAATAATATAAACAAATGCATGATTTGAACAGTTTTAGGCAGAAACAAACCGTATTTTCTTCCGATTGTCCTCGAATCTCATTGCCAGTGATATACATTGATGTATTACTGTCACCTCAAATAATTTGTTTAATTTATCAACAATTATTATAAACAAATGCATGATCTGAACAGTTTTAGGCAGAAGCAAACCGAATTTTCTCCCGATTGCCCTCGAATCTCATTGCCTGTGATACACATTGATGTATTTTTGTCATCTGAAATGATTTGTTGATATTATCAACAATTATTATAAACAAATGCATGATCTAAACAGTTTTAGGCAGAAACAAAACGAATTTTCTTTCGATTATCTTCGAATCTCATTGCCTGTGATGCAAATTGATATATTTTTGTCATCCGATATCATTTTTTCAATTTATCAACAAATAATATAAACAATCGCATGATTTGAATAGTTTTAAGCAGAAACCAACCGAATTTTCTTCCGATTGCCTTCAAATCTCATTGCCTCCGATGCTCATTGATATTTTTTTGACTCAAAATATCATTCAACATTTTTATGAACGAATCATTTGAACAAATTCCTATTATGGACATTTCATAATTCCAGTCCTTATTTCAAGAACGATTTATTCTAGAATCAAGAGCTCAAGAGCTTTAGGATGAAAATCACTATCTATATGCCTCCAGCTTCCTCTTAGATGTGACAAGTATGCATCAGATGAGATGAGTAATTTATGCAATAGATCAGTATTAGTGGCAATAAGATTCGAAGACAATGGGAAGAAAATTAGGTTTGTTTCTGTCTAAAACTGTTCAGATCATGCATTTGCTTATAATAATTGTTGATCAATTTAACAAATTTTTTCAGATGACAAAAATACATCACTGTATATCATCGGCAATGAGATTCGAAGGCAATCGGAAGAAAATTCGGTTCGTTTCTGCCTAAAACTATTCAAATCATGCATTTGTTTATATTATTTGTTGATAAATTGAAAAAATGATATCGGATGACAAAAATATATCAATGTGCATCACAGGCAATGAGATTCGAAGATAATCGAAAGAAAATTCGGTTTGTTTCTGCCTAAAACTGTTTAGATCATGCATTTGTTTATAATAATTGTTGATAATATCAACAAATTATTTCAGATGACAAAAATACATCAATGTGTATCACAGGCAATGAGATTCGAGGGCAATCGGGAGAAAATTCGGTTTGTTTCTGCCTAAAACTGTTCAGATCATGCATTTGTTTATAATAATTGTTGATAAATTGAACAAATTATTTTAGGTGACAAAAATACATCAATGTGTATCACTGGCAATGAGATTCGAGGACAATCTGAAGAAAATACGGTTTGTTTCTGCCTAAAACTGTTCAAATCATGCATTTGTTTATATTATTTGTTGTTAAAGTTAACAAATGATATCGGACATCACATTTTCATGATCACATGTCACCTCGTTGCTCGGAACAAGCGATTTCGATGTATAAATATACTTCACAAAAACATAATCCATCATACTGGCTATTTGTTGCAAATATTTGTTTATAACAAATAACTTGAAATAACAACACATTTTTTTCTTTCACTGACCCTTGCGCATCAAACCTGAGGCCTGATGCCACTAAAAAAAATTTGTACAGAGAATTAAAAAAAAAAATGTTGTAAATCAACATTTTTTTCGATGTTTGCAGTTCTATATAAATTAAAAAAAAAAAAAATTAAAAAATCGGCCTCGACATGTTTCTTAAGAATTTAATGCTGAATTTTTTGAAAAAAAAAAGTTGGAAATCGATGAAGAATTGCGAGCTACAGATTATTTTGAACATCGTTTTTCCATTTGGCCCCACTGTGTGACGGTGCGCGAAAACTAGACTGATCTTAAGGGCATGCTCTCCGGTGATCACGTGACCAAACCAGTCCTTGGTTATGAAATTTTTTTTGGTGTTCACCATGTCCAAACGCAATGATGTATTGCTCTCAAAATTTGGAATATAGAAAATGAGACAATAAATTGCGTTTGTATATTTAGTTTCAGTAATAATTTTGAAAAAAATTTTCCATGTAAAAAATAAATGTGGAAAATTTCATAACCGAGCTTGGTTATGTGATCTCTACTTTACCGACGTTGAAATGCTCCAAAAATAATGACAGGTTACGTGTGTGCAGATACTTATTTTTTGATTTGCAAGGAATGTGCAAGTGTTATTGTATATATTGATTTTTTTAATATTCAGACGACTTAGTCCAAAATTTGTGTCAGTTATCAACATACGTGAATCAAAAAATCTGAAATGCATCAAACCAAACATTACCTGCACGTGCTGCAACTCGAATGGTAATATCCTATTTTATCAATTTATAAATGAAATTTCCTTGAAATTATAAACATATTGATGTATACAAACGTTCTCTAGTGCTTTTTATTCAATCGTTCAAATTCTAAACACGATATGTCAATCCGTGAAGACGTAGCGAGCACAAAAAAAAAAATGAAAATAATTTTACACATTTATTTTTTACATGGAAATTTTGTTGCAAAATTATTACCATTCACATTCGTTGCACATTCGTTGCACATTCGTTGCAACGTTACCATGCACATTCGATGCAAATCAAAAAATAAGTATCTGCACACACGTAACCTGTCATTATTTTTGGAGCATTTCAACGTCGGTAAAGTAGAGATCACATAACCAAGCTCGGTTATGACATTTTCCACATTTATTTTTCACATGGAAAATTTTTTTCAAAATTATTACTGAAACTAAATATACAAACGCAATTTATTGTCTCATTTTCTATATTCAAAATTTTGAGAGCAATTTATCATTGCGTTTGGACATGGTGAACACCAAAAAAAATTTCATAATCAGTAAGGACTGTTTTGGTCACGTGATCACCGGAGAGCATGCCCTTAAATCCAAATTTCAAGTTTTATATACTGCTTATTTATACGTAAACATATGATAACAACGTTGAGTCTCACTCCTATAATCACTAAGTTATACAATTTTATGAAACTCGTTTTTATCCGATTTTTATCGTAATACGTTATGTATTTTGAGGCTGCTTCGTAGAACAGATTTAATTCCCTTGATAATCTGAACATCGGTCAGTTTTGTAGTACTGCATTATTCGTCAGGGCTACATAGAGCAGTTCAACAGGCCTAGCATTCATACGAGGAATTTTAAAGCGTAGGCAAGCTAAAATCTCTGGGCATTCGAATAGTCCTCTTATTACTTTGAAGATGAACGTTAATGATAGATAAGTGCCATCTTTTCCAAAGGCTAAAAATTTAAAGGACCGCTTTTGTACCTTCTCCAATGCGTTTATTACATTTTGGTTAAATGGACACCAAATTTAAGACGCATATTCTAATTTTGATCTAACAAAGGAGTTATAGAGTACAATGAGCGCATCTTTATTTTTTAAGTCCTTGCATGATCTTAGAATAAACCCCAGCATTTTGTTCGCTGCATTTACAGTTATTTCTGCATGCTCTTTAAATGTAAAATGATAGCTAAAGTTTAGTCCTGAATCACAAATTGAGTAAACTCGCTCAATCTTCACTCCATTCACTTGATATTCAAATAATATTAGTTCTTCCGATCTGTGAAAAGTTATAATTTTGCATTTATCCACATTCACACGTAAATCCATTTCAACACACCACTCGATAAACTCCAAAAGCTCCCTCTGAAGAATCGGGCAATCCCGAATGCTCTTTAATTTGTAGAGAACTTAATTGTATCATCGACATATAACAACTTTTTTACCCGTGTAGCCCTGACTCCGCTGAACTTTATCTTCATTTTATTCAATTTCCATTTTATCATCCGTCGCAAGGTTCTTTCCTATATTTATCCTATGTACCGATTTATATAATTTTTTACATTCTCATCCTAATTAGAAGGTATTTGTTTCATGTGTTATTCGACTTTGTCGGTTTTCATCAAATCTCCACGTTTTGCGACCCCCTCAGTCAGCAAAAACGATTTTAACGAAGGTGTCTATCTGTCTGTAGTCTGCCTGTAGTGTGTAGTCTGTCTGTAGGCATGATAACTTTTTAAAAAATGACCAGATTGGATTGAGCTTTTGCACACTTTTTTATGGCTTAAAAGAAAAAGACACGTTCATTAGCCAGCTAATTTGGATAAAAATTCAAAAGGTTAGAGCGTTTTCGAAATTTTTGAGACCATTTTTTTCAAGATTTAAAAATACTATGTACGTTTATTCATAGTACTCAGAAATTCGAACGATTTATCCTCACGAAAAACGACAAAAGCTACGAAAAAAATAAATAGATCAAAGTTGTTCACACAAAAAGAGCTACAAATTTGTTATTAATCATTTTTTGATAAGTAGTCCGGGGAAATTAGCTCGAAATGGGTCGATTCAAAGAAAAAAAGATGAAGTTTTTTTCTTTATAATCATGTCCCTGAAGTCATTAGAAATGAATACCAAAAAAGTTCCCCATCGGATCGGCGCCGCATACAACCCTAGCCTCGAAAAACATCCCTTAGACGGGTAGTAGCCCTGGTTTTTGGCTATTATATACGAAAGGGTGCGTCGGAGGACAAAAATGAATAGGAGTGAAAATATTTATAATAGAATTTGCAATAAAAAAGGTGATATACACTTTTGCTGTACAAGCCATAGGTGATGCGTAATTAACTCCAGGAGTGGGGGGCATGTTTTGGCGGATGGTGCGAAATGTACTCGCGCGCTTAGTTTTCGGCCCATAACCCATAAACAGGTATTTTTTGGACAAAAATGCATACAAGAAAATTTGTAGAGCAGAAAATTTCCTTTTAGGACCAAAACATTTTTTTGGATTACATCAATTTGGAAAGTCATAATTACTTTTTTTTAAAGTGCACGTACAAGCACTGGGATCTCATTTCCACCTACCTGTAAGGTAGAGTTTTTGTTGCGTTTTTTCAGTGTGGTTTACAAACGAAAGATTAAATTCTTTCAACAATATAATTTAACATTCCATATTTAAATATATAACAATTCAAAAATCGCTTTTCTAAGTTTACTTATAAAGCCCATTATTTTTGTTAGAGATTGCTCTACTCAGACCTTGAGCTCTTATATTTGAAAATATATCGCATGAAAAGTGAAAGTTGGAGTGCCAAGAAAAGGCTAGACTCGCGCTAGGCTAGAGCAGTTCAGATTTTTTACGAGGGTCATGACCCATCTGCGGCGTGAGTAGCTTATTTATTTATTTAAGAACAGTGCACGGGCAGAGCCCTTTATTAAGCGCTTATACGTGGTAAACTCATTTTTAAGGGTCCCAAGCATACTCAACTGACGGGATAAACTCTTCTTTGCATACGGAACCCCATAAATACTACACCCTGTAGATTCAAGAAAGACACCCTCTCTATCCACTCGTTCTACAGAGCAAGCAGTATAGATGCTGAAGTACTACGAGGCAGTTGTGTTTCGAAATTCATCATGGCTTCAACAAGTAAATGTTTTATATGCGAAAAAAGTTTGAGTGTATGTGAGACAGTGGAAGCAAAAAGTGGAATTGATAATCTTAGACGAGTGAGTGAAATTAGCAAAGATGGATACCTGAACTTATTACGAATGGTCAACTCGATAGAAGTACATACAATATGTAGACGGGAGTATATTAATCAGCGTAACATCAATCGAGATTTAAAAACATCGCAAAAAGATCCACGTAAGATTAATCCAGTTTTGCGTTCTGCCGAAACATTTAATTTCAAGACAATATTCCTGTTTTGTGGCGAAGATTGGGACCCAGAAGCAGAAAAAAAGAAAAAGAAAACCCCACGTAACCCCACATACATAGTACGTACTATAAGTCTCAAAGATAAGATTTTAATGCATGCTACAAACCGGAAGGACGAATGGGGTGAGCAAGTTTCAAGACGGATAAACAGCGTATCATGCCTTGTAGCAGAAGATGCTCGTTACCATCAAAAATGTTATGTAAAATTTGCTAACATTCCATCCTTAACTAAGAAAAGAGGAAGACCTCAAAGTTAAAATTTGATGTCTGCATTCGGTAAACTATGCTCCTTTATTGATGAGAGTGATGAATGTCCATTCACTGTTGAGGAATTTATGAGAAAAATTCAGGAGCATATGCCCGATGGATCATCGGTGACAGAAAAAACATTAGAAACAAAATTACTTACTACTTATGGGGATCAGGTAATGTTTGCGAAAACTCGAGCCAAACCAACAATTGTTTGCTTCTGCAGATAGGGATTCAAAGACATAAACAGTTGGTATACAAGTCGATTAGGCAATGAAAAAGAAGAACGTATGAGAATTGTGATAGTAGCGGGACATATAGTGCAAGAAGATATCCGAAGCACTCCATATAATATGTGACGTGCGCCGAAGAAAGGGGGCTTACTCTGAAAAGTGAGATTTTTCAGGGCGAGCGGTTGGAGTCGACTCGACAGACGCGACTTTTAGGAGAGAGGGAAGACTCATGAAATCTTCCCTCTCCACTTACCAATACATTCTCACGAGGAAAGAGATAGGTCGTAGAAGCGGCTCACGGACTGGGTATCGATGAGACGCGAAAATGTAGTGGTGAGTGGTGGGAGGTGTTAGACGGGATCTCGAGCTCTCGGACGAAAGCCCGATTTCTCGGATACCTAACAACTCAATTATTAGCAATAATAACGCTCGGAAATTTTTTTCGATGGCTTCATTAAAAATAGCAACTATCGAAAGGTGTAAAAACCTAGATTTCGATTTTTGTACAGTAAGCTCCCTTTCTACGGCGCACGTCACATATAACAGATCACCCAAATGTCAAGGACTTTATATGTGATGCAAATGCTTCAATTGTACCCACATTGCGTAAATTTTTTGATACAGTTATCGTTGAAGTTAAAAAAACTGATGCTGAAAAATTAAAAAAAAATTCTATAGCCATCGGTTCTGCTATAACTGCAGCAACAAGACCTCGCTCATTTAGTTCTTGCCTATTACTCTCTCTGGCGGTATTTTTATTTAGGAAAGTTGCGTCAAAAAACATTGTGAACGCAGTTGCAGCTTTGGGTTTCTGCTCAAGCTACAAGGATGTCGCGCTATTTGAGGCATCTGCTGTTAAATCTTGGAAACCTGATTTAGACACAAATTTCTTTTTCCAGTATATTTTTTAAAACGCGGATTACAATATAAAAAACTTAACTGGGAAAGGTATGCTTCATTCCATGGGTGGAATAAAATGCATAACTCCGGTAAACAAGGTTCTAAATCAAGAACTTTGCAAATTGCTAAGTGTTTCTTCACCTAAAGAGATCGTAAGTACCGGACAAATCCCAATACAAACATTTAAAGAAAAAATAAAAGCAGGTTTAAATTCAATAAAATTGTGTAACGTGTATGATTCTGAAATATGAAAAAAATTAGCATCCCTTCAAGTCAAGATGTCCTTTGGTTGTTAGGAAGACATTGTCAGGCACCTTCTCTTCCTTCATGGCAAGGTTTTATGGAAATTCTGACATCTACTTGTCCGTACGTGCGATCACAGATTCTTGCATTACCTTTCGTCAATTTACCTATAACTGAATACAGCACGGTGTTCACTGTTTTGAAATTTGCAAGTGAAGAATCCAAAAAATCTACGCAAGAGACTTACTTTGCTATATTCGATTTACCGCTTTATATGAAAGCAAAGGATATTATTACTTCACTACAGGATGATCTCAACAATAAACTTTCCAACATTATTGTTAGATTAGGTGGCTTCCATTTTTTAATGTCTTTTCTTGGAGCAATTGGTTATACAGGGTGTCCCACCACCTATGCACTTTCCGGTAATGTGCGATAGAGCACAAAAAAAGAAACAGAAAAGTCCTCTGGAAAAATTTGATCTGGGCTTAAACAAATTTGAAGGCTTGGAATTCGCGTTTTGAAGAAACATTCGAGGAGCAACGACGTGAAACTTTTCCTGGAGCTGAAGTGAACCGCCAACACGCACACTATCTTAAAACTTATGAGACAAACGAGTGGTTGCGATATCTCGCTCTTGATTGGTTCATTATGCACAACTTTGAAGCTTTACTGTGACCAACCTAAGGCCCAGATCAAATTTTGCCAGAGAACTTTTCTGTTTCTTTTTTTGTACTCTATCACACATTACTGGGAAGAGCATAGGTGGTGGAACACCCTGTATAATGGGAGGTAGTGGATTGGTAGATTTATGATCTACGGTATTTGGTTCTTCATCTGTTCCTCAAATTCTCTCTAGGCATGCTTACGCATGCGCCGTTCGGGCACATATGTTAATGTACTGTGCATTAGGAAAAATGCTGAATGAAATTATTCTAGACAGCACCGAAAAAGAACATTTGCAAAAACTTCTTGAAGATTTTAAAAAATCGTCTCCAACTTTCGAGTCTGTAGAAAACGATGAGTATATTAAACAAATCCACGTGAAGTTAATGAAACACATGAAATTATTGCACGTAAATGGGAAAACAGCTCAACTGTGGCTACAATATTTCGAGCTTGTAACTGTCGTATTGCGCTTTATTCAGGCAGAATGAATGGGGGATTGGAAGCTTCAATTAGACAGCATTAGAGCGATGCTGCCAATTTTTCATGCAAGTGGACATTTTTTGTATGCGAAGGCTTGTCAACTTTATCTCCAAGATATGGATTCGCTTCATCACCGAATGACAGAACAGGAATTCCATAAATTTACATCAGAGGGATTTTTTAGAATCCGTCGTTCTAAAAATTTCTGGTGTGGAGCATGGTCTGACATGATCATCGAACAATCATTAATGAAACATATGAAAAGTATCGGGGGAATTACTCACGGAAGAGGCTTTACAGACAGCGTACTCAACAAATGGATTTTTGGCTTTCGAGTAGCTTACCACGTATGCGAAAAGCTGGAAAAGTTCTGTGGAATAAACAGTGGCAGAAGTTTTCAACATGTTGAACTAAGAGATTCGAGAATGAAGACGGACGAGAAACATATGGAGAAATTTGTGCAATGGTTTCAGCAGCATTCTCTCTTTACTTATTTAGAGGACCTTCTTCCACTATGAAGTAGGCCAGTTGCTACTGAAGACGTAAACTGCTGTAAAGCAGTGCAAATTGTAGAAGAATTATTGAATGAAGCTGTCAAGGAAGGAGAAATGAGAATGCACATATGTCCTTGATGGACATATGACCTTTATTCGAAAACATTACGGCAACGACGTTGTTGTCGTATTTGATGGTTACTCAACAAAAGAAGCTAGTACGAAGAGTATCCAACGACAACAACGACTACTGAAAAATATTTTACCTGAAATTTCATTCCAGGAAATTACAACTGTTCCGTCACCACAAGAAAAATTGTTGAGCAACTTGAAAAATAAAGCTCGTTTTATTTCTCAATTACAACAGAAACTTGAAGATGAAGGATTTGAGACTTATGTTACTACAGATGATGATGACGTGTTAATTGTTCAGGCTGCTATATCACAGTTTGATTATATTAAGTCTGTTGTAGTCGGACAAGATGTCTATCGTCTTGTTTTAATAATTGCTCTCTCTCTCTCTCCAGCGGATAAAGATATATTCTTTTTAAGGCTATGTGACGAGTGGGTCACGTGACCGGATTCCTACCTTGCCGACAATTTTTTTATTTGTCAACTTATTTTCACACGAATAGCCACATCGAGTTGAAAATTTGGGATAATAAATAAGAAGCACTAAGGAAGGCGGCTCTGGTCATAAATTGTAATAATCATGAAAGAAAAATTTGTTGTAACAATTTTTTTGCTTTATTCATAATTATTACAATTTAGGACCAGAGTCGCGGTTCTTAATGCTTCTTATTCATTATTCCAAATTTTCAACTCGATGTGGCTATTCGTGTGAACATAAGTTGACAAATAAAAAAAGTCCCGGTAAGGTAGGGATTTAGTCATGTGACATACTCATCACATGGCCTTAAAAGAAGGACAAGGAAATGTTAAATCTCGACTTTATAGTTCGCAACGCTTGCAAAATTGTGGTTTCTTGAAAAATGTCAAGAAATCAATTCTATTTGCCCATGCATTCAGCGGGTGTGATACTACGTCCTCTTTGTTTGGATCAAACACCCTGTTTCAAGACATGATGAAGTTGCAGACGCGGGGGGACGCTTTATTTTGGCATTGTATAAGGCCCTATCCTCTGAAATTAGTCTGAATAATTATAGATTTGTTTCTTTTAACAAATCTGTGAGTCAGTCTAGTCATGCTGTCCTTTTGTCTGGACTTCCGCCTACTTCTGCTGCTGCTCGTCAACAATCTTATCGTGCTTTTCATAAAATTCAAATGTGGCGAGGGATAGAACTTGAACCAGAAGAGTGGGGTTGGAAAAAAATAGTAACAGTTTATCACCCGTTTACACAACAGAAGCGCCAGCTCCAGCAAACTTGATGAATTTGCTTGTTTGCTCATGCAAAGTCCACGATGTTCAGACATGTACCTCAACTGCCAATGTCAAGGTTGTCTTAATGCAGAAGAAGAAATAACTGATGATGAACATGATATAATTGAAGATTAGACACATTATTATGAGTGAAATATTCATTCGCAAAAGTCAAAACTTTTAAAATAAGCCCATGATACGATATGCAACTGGTACCGAAAATGTCTAAAATTTTATCAACAAAAGAAGATAATTTTTATTCCGAGTAATAATCGCAACCAATGATGACTGGAATAGGCCTACAGGGGGGGGGGGGCGGCAGAATAAAAAAACGCACCAAAAAATCTACCTCAGGGGTGGTGTGGAAATTTTCTGCTCTACAAATTTTCTTCTATGCATTTTTGTCCAAAAACTACCCGTTTATGAGTTATGGGCCGAAAACTAAGAGCACGAGTACATTTTGCGCAACACGCCAAAACAACTCCGTCATCACACAATCAACAAGTCAAAGCTACTGACCATCAGGCAGCATATTGTTGACAGAATACGAGTACTATCTAACGCTAAGAGAAGTCTAGAGCTCAAAGAACATAAATAGCTTCAAGGAGCTGTGCAATGCCCTCATAGCAGCTGAGGAGGAATGCCCACCTAGCACTACCGAGGAGGTGAAAAACGTATTAGGACGCATGAAGAACTATTCCGCTCCCGGTCCAGATGATATCAAGACCTTCTGGTGGAGAAGTTTTCTTCAACCAACCAGCATCTGGCCCGCATTTTCACCTCACATCTAGAGTCGGAAGAGCCTATTCCGGAGTGTTTGGTGGAAGGGCGCAGAGTATTCCTTCCAAGGATGGGCAAGTTAGCTCACCCGAAGAATTACAGGCCAATCACTTGTCTGAACACACTGTATAAGATCTTCACAGCTATACTAAAGGCTAGGTTTGTTCAGACAATCGGACCTGTGTGGCGAGAAATATACGAAAAACGCGGCTCAAAGAAAGGCGTAGCAAGATGTCGGCAGAACCTGCTTATCGATAGATGTGTCTGCAAAGACGCATTATTCTACCAACGCTTCCTATCGATCGTCTGGATTGATTGACGGAAAGCTTTCGATTCAACCTCCCACAGATTTATCATCTGTCTGTTGGAAAGCTTCAAGATTCATCCGAACATCGTGAGGTTCATGAAGAGATTAAAGCCGCTTAAAAAACCAGATTTACAATCTGATCTGGAAAACATCGTGTGACAACTAACACCGTCACCTTTCAGAGAGGTGTCTTTCAGGGCGACACCATGGATGACCTTAATATCTATGCTAAAAATAAAAAGCAACTACGCCTAGCTCAAGGGATTGTCGAAGAATAAATTCCAGGAGATTGGAATGGAATTTGGGTTAGAAAAATGCCTTAGCGCTGGAGAGACCTATACATACCTGGGCGTGCCGCAGAGACGCACTCAGGACGTGACCTCTATTAAAGAAACTCTGCGAAACGGATACAAACGTCTCATCCGGTGGATTTGGTCTTCCGAACTGTCGGCGAGAAAAAAAGTATCTGCAACGAACATGCTTGCCGTACCGGTACTAATCTATTCATTTGGAGTCGTTCGATGGACGAAGGACAAGCTCAGATCCCTTGATATTGGGTCACGAAAGGTTATGCACATGATCAAAAGCATGCACCTTAAGTCCTCTGTTCCGCGACTCTACATCTAACGGCGCCAAGGTGATTGCGCTATACTGAATCTTGAATGTCTTTGCAACAGGATCATTCTGGTTACAGCACAGATAGTCGCAAATGAAAGAGACCTTCTTCCTAAAATTGTCAGAAAGCACGAAGAAGTGGGCACCCGAGCGTTTCTGTACAAAGCAGTGGAGAAGGCTGTTCAAACACTCAGCCTTGACTTCAATATCAGGGGTGAGCCAAATGCATCAAATCTTATCCATCTCGAGTACACACCCCTGAAGGCCCGGATTAAGAAAGCACAGGAGAAAAACTTCCTTGAAGCGGAGGGTCTCATTTTGGCATGTCAAGACGGTGTCATTTCCACTCTAGCATACCATCGCCACATGTTAACCGAAGACATTCCTGATGATAGCACTCTGCCAAACGCTCGTAAGGAAATAGAGTCCATTGTCGAAAATGAGAACTGATGCGTATACTGGAACTTCATATTCTCGACAATTGTTTCTGTTACGCATTCAAGGCCTGACATAATTCTCCTTGACATTGAGAAGCGAACCATGTTCGCTATCGAATTTTCGGCACCAGCTGACAAAAGCATCATAGCCAAGGGAAATGAAAAGAAAGGGAGGTATAGAAACCTTGTCAGGGAGACGCGACTGTTATACCCGGAATATTCTGTTAAGCTCATCGTCCTGATCGGCATCAACAAAATGCGGAGACGCCTGCGGGGAAGATGCAGAAAGCGGTCGACCTTGGGTCTCTCCATGTCCTCAAGGTGGACGAGACTTTTGACGTATCATCGTATTGAATCCGTCGCAGACCGTAACCACCTACCTCACGGCCGTGAGACGTGGTTACAGCTGAAATTTCACCGCGATTTTGCTGGAAGCGGGTGCAGTTTTTTCAGATCAACACCCGCTCCCGGCAAAATCCCGCGGTTGTCCTTATGACAAACATTCAATTATATATATAAATAATTTATAATAAAGGGTTAGACAACCACCGCAGGGTCCCACTGAGAGCAACTGCCATCTAAAAAATTACACCAGCTCCCAGTAGAACCGCAGTGAATCACACTTATGGCCATGTCTCACGACTGTAAGATGGGTGGCACGATGAAATTACGACGACAGGCCGGCGAAACCCTCGTGTGTCTTGAGGAGATGAAGCGACCCAAAAATGACAGCTTTGTGCATCCATCTCGCAAATGCCTTGGCATATTTTTGACACGCGGGTATGGCTTTAAAGTTACGAACCAGTGATAGTTTCACACCTCCGAGAGTACCTATCACAAGGACAATTACTTGTACCGAATATTTTGGGTACAGTCATTGCAGCTCTCTCTTAAGGTCTTGATACCTCTCCTCCTTTTCTTTCTCCTTGGCAGTGATGTTGTATTCGGACGAAGCCGAGAATTCGATCAAGAATATAGTTCGTTTCTCGAAGTCGTGGAGAACAACGTCAGGCCTCGAGTGTGTAATGGAGACTGCTGTTTGAAAATCGTAGTTTCAGTGTATTTTGCACTTTTCGTTTTAGACACTTGACTATCTCCCTTGGAGCGTTCGGCAGGCAGAGTTGCGACCAACACCGTGAAAGCGACAAAGATGGTAATATAGCACTCTTAGGGCCGCATTATGTCTGTAGATATACGTCGTTCCTGCGTGGGTGGGGCACATCAATAGTATGTGTTCTAGGCACTCAGCGTGTGCATGACATGCTCTGCACTTATTGCTGGGAACTTCTTGTAATAAAATGCGGTCACGATATGGTAAGGTGGAAATGACGCCGTCCTGTAAGCTAAATAAAACCCTCTGTACCCGAATTAAGCCTTGATGATCTAAGGAAAGAAAAAGTCTGCTCCTTCAACAAGGACTGTTTTTCTACATTTCTGTGAAAATTTCCGTGCATTATATTGTCGAGTGGCTGTTTGTGAAATTTTTCAACCTCTGCTTTCTTCACTTCGGCCTTCAGAAGTAAAGCATCTAGGTGCTTTTCCTCACTTCTGATGTTGAAATTCAGGCCAAGGGTATCGGCCATTCGCAACGATGTAAGCTGCACTTAGAACAATTCGGTTATATAGACACTTGAGATGAATTGATATGCAAGCTTTTATGCATATGCATGATCTTGCGTGTGGTGACATCAAGAGCCGTAAGCTCGTTCTTCGTCCATTGAACCACCCCAAACGAGTAGAGTAGACCCGGGACGGCAAGCATGATAATCGCAGATACCTTGTTCAACGCCAACAGATTGGAAGACCAAATCTGTCGAAGAAGATCCTTGTATCTGCTTCGAAGAGACTCCTTCACTGATGTTACATCCTGAATGCGGCTTTCAGGCACGCCCAGGTATGTCTAGGTCTCTCCAGTATTAAGATGTCTAATAACACTTATATCAACAAGGTCAGGGTACTTGGGAACGCCAGTAATCTTTCCTTTCTTCAGATTAATTTTGGCTCACTTGTCCAATCTAAAGCCCATCCGAATCTCTGCTGTGTACTTCCTGACGATATTTACAGCAGTTTGAAGTTTGCTTTTACCGGAGGCATAGATCTTCAGGTCATATATATGAAATACATGAGTGACCTTATGCTCGCGCTGATTAGTGTCGCCACAGAGGTATCCAGAAGAATTTCGTAGTGCGAGTAAATCTAGTTTTCCAAAGAGTCATCAATCTCTCTATCCATTAACAGGACGCGCTGATGGGATGCAGCGTTATTGGCTTGTAATTATCTGGGCTGGACAAGTTGCCTTTTTTCGGTAGGAGTATAGTGTGTCCTAACATCAGCCACTGCGGAATGGGCGTCTCGGACTTTAAATATCAGGAGAACCTGCGGGCCTAACGTTGGTGTGCAGAGGTAAACTTCTTCCACTAGAAGTTCTTGATACAATCTGGTCCAACAGAGAAAAAGTTCTTCGACCCTCTAAGTGTTTTTTTCACCTCTTCGACAGTGATTGATGGACATTCCTCCCCAGATTTCAGGAGGTTTCGCAAAACTCCTTAAAGCGGATGATATTGTCAGTATCTTCTTTCAGTTTATTGTTTTCGGAACCTTGTATACCTGTCTCCAAAAAGTCTTTACCTCCTTGGGCTTGGGTAGGTTTTGACAGAAACAGGGAGATCGCTGAAGAGGCGGGGTGGGTCAGCGAGACTGCTGATTCTCCCTGATCCATCTCTCCCTCTTCTGTATTCTCCTGCTTGCGTCAGATAACAGCCGTATTTTGTCAACAATATGCTGCTTGATTGTCAGCAGCTTTGACTTGTTCAGTGTGTGATTCAAGATCCTTAGTTCTTGGCCGAACTTTCGAACCCTTTCCGTGAACGGTCTACCAGATGTTATGTAGTCAATCACACATTGAACCCGGGACGCATTCTGTCTTGCCCATCCAATTTTCTTGTTCAGTTGATGCAAGCGTCTTTTGGTCTTTTGATCCATCTTCGGTATTATTTCCTCAAATAATTATAATTACCATTACCATAACATTTAAAAAATGTTTCCTTCCAAACTTTCAATAGTTCGTCAGAGTTTAAAGATTCTTTAATATGTAATTCACTCTATAACTTTACATATTTCAATTTTAGTATATTCACATTGAATATAAGAGGTATATTTTTGATTATTATTCTCATCATTTTTTTGTCTTAAATATTTTCTGAAAATATTTTCATCATTGAGGTCATAAATACTATTTATTTTATTTATCAGGTACATTAATAATTTTAACAAATTACAATTTTTTAAGCTCTAACAATTAATCAAATCAATAACAGGGGTCGGAACTGCTCAAGATGACAAAAAAATGTAAAATAGTAATTCTCTCAAAAAAGTAACCAAAAAGTAACAATAATGTGACAAAAAAGCAACCAAAAAGAAAGCTTTTTTACCAAAAAAGAGGAAGTTTCCATCTAAAACACGTTATTTTTCAACCAAATTGTTGAGTTTTTAAGGCAAAAAGACAAATTTTAAATAAAATTATGTATTTTTAAACAAAAGGGTGATTTTCAATCAAGAAGATGAATTCTCATCGAAACATATAATACATAGTTCGATACAAAAAAGATTTAAATTTTGAAACAAAAACTAGCAATTTTAACTAAATTGTCATTTTTATGATGATTCATAAAAATTCACTTGATAAACTTTTTTACACATTTTACATACGTACTAATTTTTTTTTTATTGTTATTCCCTAATTCTCCCGGCTCTTAAGTGCCAAATTTACTAAAAAGTAACCCGTTCCGAGCCCTGAATTCATTTGAATATGTCAGCATAAAGTAGCTCAGTGGTCGCCCTCTGGACTTATACACTTCGGATCGCTAGTTCGAGTCTCCAGGCATGCAATTTTTAGAATTTTTTTTTGAAATGTCCATAACCTCGAATTAGAACGAATTGGAACGCATTAGATTCGCGCTGGCTCAATTCGTTTAAACGAATTAGAAATCGGAATTCGGGCGAATAAAACAATTTTAATTTGCCGCGATTCGCCCCAATTAGTTTCTTTTGTACTAGGTTAAGAAGAGGTTCAAAAAAAAAAATTTCATTGAAGATTAAGAGCATGCCCAGGTGAAAAAATCCTCGTCGCAGTTCGACGTGGAATTTCATGTGAAACTCGCATGGTGAATTGAAGCAATCCACATGAAAATTCCACTTGGAACTTGACTATTATTACTAATATCTCATAAATAGTCAGAGACGCGCAAAAATTGATGCAATTCTTAAATTTTAAGTCCCCCTTATGTACTACATTATTATCTCGTTTCATGGACATTCCACATACGTTCCTTCGCGTGTGATTCCACGTACAATTTCCTAGTGAATTGTTTCAATTCACCACTCAAGTTTCACGTGGACATCTACGTATATAATTCCTCAATCCACGATGCAGAGTCCTACACGTGTTTTTCCACGTGAATTTTTCACCTGGGTACGCTTTGCTTACATTTTTAATGGGAACATTAAATTTAACAATTATAATAGGCCTGAGTAGGGTCGAAGAAATTTGCTTATATCGCAGATGTCGGCGTCCCCAATAACGATGCTCACGATATCTTCCACCTCCAGTTCCCCTACGATTTCTTTGATGTAACGGTGAGCAAGCAGTACTGAGATGAGGAAAATTGAATGGGCGTACTGTGGGGCCCAATGTTTCTTACAAATCAATTAATGGCATCTAAATTTTATGTAAATAATTTATTATTTTCTATGAGTGGGCACTGTGTATAACAAATTAATAAACTTGAATTTATTGGCATGAATATCTTGGAATAAAAATAAGATAATAATATAATTATAATATATTAAATAATAAAATAATTTCCGAAGTTGAATGTCCACTTGGAAAAAACAAAAAAAACATTCACAATCAGAATGTTTAGATTTTCAACTGCAGAAAAAATAGTCGAAGGAGCAACACGATCTGACGTATATTCATAATATAAGTATATAACCTTGGATTCGTGTTTCGGAGGAATGGGGGAGTGGATGCTCACATAAAAGAGAGAGTGAGGAAGGCAAATATGGTGATAAGGCAGTTGTGGGGGTTGGGAAAGAAGTTATTCGCAGATGATTTTGGAAGGAGAATGAAATTGTTTGACTCACTAGTGATGAGTGTGCTATTGTATGCAGCAGAAGTGTGGGGGTGTAAAGAAAGTGGAGAGGTAAGTAGAACACAGGAGAGGTATGTAAAGTGGACACTAGCGTTGACAGGGAACACGCCTAATTATATTGTCAGGAGGGAGACGAGGAGATCCAGTGTGGGGATACTAGCGGGGAGTCGGGCGTGTAAATATATGGAGACATTTTTGGAAGAGGGGCAAGGTGCTTTAGAACGAATGGACTGCAGATGGATGAAGTGAGAAAGGTGCACGAGAAAGGAAGGAAGGAAATGAGTTGGTTAAGAAAAACGGCATGGAGAGAGAGAGAGAAGACAGCAGGGGGAGAGAATAAGAGTGTCAAGGTTTAACGGGAACTATGTGTGGATTATGCCAAGGGCGAGATCGCAATATTTATGTGAGAAAGGAGAGAGAGAGGAAGTTAGGAGCTTATAGCGAGGATGAGATGTGGGTGCATGGAGCGTTTTAATAGGTTCTGGACAAAAGGGAAGTAGCATGGGTGAAGGGAGTGTTGGGTAAGATGGAGAAGAAGAGAAGGAAGGAGAAAGAGGAATGGAGAAGGAATGATTGTAAATATGAGAGGAAGTAGATATAAGTAATCTGTAAATATTGTAAATAGTAGATAAGTATTAGGTATTAGCCGCGAAAACAAAGTCTGGTAATACGAGGCGATGCGAGAAAGTAGGGTGTTGAAAAAAAGTGAAAAGAAAAAAAGAAAAAAAAAAGAAAAAAGTGTAGTATAAATATATACTTGTGATTAAAACTCCATTATTATAACTTTGAAAGTATAACCGTAGAACAGACTTTCCATTATAAGAATTGAAGTATTAATGCCCACTCAAGCATCGATGAACCGATTTCAAGCGTCATGAATTATTACGTGGGGGTTGTGAGAAGGAAGCGACGCACATTCTGCCTTAAGACTCATTTTGTGGAGTTTGCATAGTGACAGCGTTACACCCTTTTGAACATAATTTTTTTAATAAATTGCAGAAGTTGCATTTGTAAAAAGTTTAAATTAAAACTAAACTTATTGATGAATATTCGACGTACGATAAAATTTCAGCTGCTTTTTCGGACCAAGTTTTGAGTTCTTCCATAAATAATTTTGGAGTCGTATATGCGGAGGAATAATACCATGTAACGTTTCCATGATTCTTGCTTGATTTTTAATACTGGAAGAAAGAACTTTATTTTCCTCAAATAATTGGTCAAATTCATTATTTACATAATCGAGGTCATTTTGATCAAGGGTTCCAAACAAGCTTTTGGAAACACTTTCAACTAAATTGAAAAATACTCTTTTAGTCCTGACAAGACCTAATATGTGATTGACTAATTGACGATTGTTATCTAAACGCTTGATACGATTGTTTACGACTTTTAATTCGATTTTTTCTGCACACTTCGTACATATCCTTAAAGTTGTAGTGTAGATTTCGCTCAATTTTATAAACCTCTCGTTGACATTTTCCATGTCGACGGCATCAATTAGATTCTAAGTCGCGTGGTAGAGCTGAGCCGGTCCAATATCTTCTACAAAGACTGTTGTGTAATTTAAGAAGTTCATAGTGATAGTTCCAGAAATAGTGGGGGTAAGCGTCAGCAGTAAGAGGAGATTCTTCATTTTCGCTCTGCACACACTTAAGAATAAAATGCTTTCAGACGGTTTGCATGTGTAAGGTAACGTTCTCCTTTTACGAGAATAAAATATTTACTATTGTTTGCTTTTTCAGTAACTAGGAATGGTGCCTACCATTCTTTACTAATTTTTTTTTTTTAATCACTGTGGATTAAAAGCAGATCGCGCAGTTCAGAGATATGCTGTGGGATAACAATTCTAGTATCTTGTTTTTCTTTGCATTTTGCATTGATTTTTCAATTTTCTCTTTTACTTGTCGTAAATATTTTTTATGTCATGTTTTCCACAAAGAGACCACTTCTTTGTACTTTAATGATGGAGTAGTTGCTAACATTGAGGGTGAATTAGCTTTCCTGCTGAACGTAAGTTCGAATGACGAAAAGCCAGTTCCTTCACGTACTGCGGTATTGTGTAAAAATTTTCGGGAATTTTCCGTACTGATTGATACGGAAAATTCCCAAATTTCATAGGGAAAGAGAGATTTCCCAAAAATATTAGGGAATTTTTCCTAATTTTAGGGAAAGTTCCCGAAAAGTATGGAATATTCCCTAACTAGTTCGGAATTTTCCAAATTCTTTAGGAAATTGACAAAACCCAAAGGAAATGGGGAATTTTACGCAATATTTTGGGAATTTTCCTCAATTTTGAGAAGGATATATTTCTAAAAAGCATACAGGAATTCATACTTTCATTGGGAAAAACATTCTCCCACAAATTGTGTTGTATAGATTATTATGCCTATTCTGAAAAATGAAAATAAATATTTTATTTTTGTTATGACTAAAACTTTTTTGAGCTGCGGAATAAAAATTTAGGAATATTTGTTTCGATATATATATATATATATATATATATATATATTTATATATATTTATATATATTTATATATATTTATATATATTGCGTGTTTTCCAGAAAAAATGTAATTGTTAGTGGAAATGTGAAAAATGTATAAGACCCTAAATGACCAACTTACATATGCTGACTTGCAACCCCCGCCCCCACACACACACAAGTACTGAGATATTTTCCGGAAAAGTCATTAATGAGTGGAAATGTGAAAAATGTATAGAACCTTAAATGGCCGATTTCAGATGCTGACTTGAAAACACACACATACACACATATATTTATATATAGAGTGTCTCAGAACTCAACGTACATTTTCATATGTTCGCATTTCTTTTGTAAGGAAAAAATCGGAAAGTATACTGTTGGAAATTAATTGAATGCTTATTTGGTGTTGATTAGCTTAATTAGATGACGTTCATCTACAGCCCTACAGTACACTTGTTAATACAGATATTTGTTATTACTGGACACTGAGTATAGTGGGGATGGAAATGACTCATGCTCCACGTTGCAGAATTTTCCATTGGGTAATGAGGCCCAGGTAGGCGAATTTTCAGTAGAAGGACCCGTTTTGAAGCCCAGTAGAAGCTCAGTTTCTCAATTACTCTTCTGAGGCAAGCAGTTATAACTTACATAGTGCGAATCCAATTTAATGTGCTTCCTTTCATTTTGAACGAGTGCAGTGATTCCGAGAGTGATTTTGAAAAACTAGCTGTTCGTATACAACAAACGTCAGAATTACAAGGTAAGTTATTAGTTTTTATTTAACTTCGATCGTTAACTATCTTTTAACTTCTATCATTTGAAATATTTTAAGGTAAATAACTTCCTAGAATTTCAAAAGATATGAAATGATTTTAAAGGACCTAGAAAGTTTTAAGATATTTTGAAAGATTTCACAGGATTTTATAAGATTTTAGTGGATTTCAAAGAATGTATTCACGAGAAGTGAGGTATTTTGTAGCATTTCAAAGGATTTGGAATATTTTTGCGAATTTAAAAAGATTCCAAAGAATTTTTTTATTAATTTCACTAACTTGAACGGATTTCAAAGCGTTTCAAATATTGTACCATAAAGAATTTTATAGAATTTAGAAAGATATGAAATGATTTTACAGGACCTATAAGCTTTTAAGATATTTTGAAAGGTTTTGCGGGATTTCATAAGGTTTCCGAGGCTTTCAATTATTGTTAGAGTTTTTCAAAGCTCTCAGTATATTATAATAGTTTTTCGAGGATTTCAGGAAATATCATCCGATTTCATAGAATTTCACGGGATTTATTAATATTTTAGTGCATTTTAAAGAATTTATTTAAAAAAGTAAGATATTCCGTAGGGTTTCAATGATTTGGAATTCAAACTGAATTCTTTGTAATTTATCCTGAATACTTTGAATTTTTTTATTCACTTGAATTCTTACTCCATTCTATTGAATTCAATGATTTTTTTTTTAATTCTTAAAACTTTTGATTTAACTGATCCTGAGGATCAATCGATAAAATGATCAGAGGATTTTAAATATTTTAAGGTGTTTTTTTGAATCCTTAGAATTTTAAAGAGCTTTACAAAATTTCAAGGGTTTCAAGAGAGTTTGAAGGATTTTAAATATTTTAGGTTATTTTTAGAGATTAAAAAGAAATATTTAATTTATTCAAGTAATTTAGTAGGCTTTTAAAGGATTTGAAAATTTTGAGGGCATTTCAAAAGATTCCGAGGCATTTTTAAGATCTTCAAACAGTTTTAAGGGGTTTCAAAAGATATCAAAAGGTTTTAAATATTTTAGGAAATTTTAAACGATCTCCAGAAATTTTGTATTCATTTAAATTTATAAGAAGAACACAATTTATTTTTTACGTCTGGGAAAATTTACAATTCAGAAACAGGATAGAACCTAATAAAAACGACATCCTCCAGACTAATAATCAAAAATTTAAAAATTCCTTTCACATTTCTTTATGTGTGAGTTCCATAGAACTGTATAAACTTTATATGTAGTGCTGTAAAATGATTGGTATTTTTTTATTTTTAAAATGAAATATTGTATAAAATTGATAAAAAAGACAAAAAAGGCAAAAAAAATGTTTTGTGAAGACGGAGCAGGTATGTCCCGTCTCCATCTTGGAAACTTTCCATCTAAGATGGAGGCGGGGCATTATCGTATTTTATTTAAATAAAATTTAAATAATTAGTCTGGAAGATGTCGTTTTTATTAGGTTCTATCCTAAGTTTCTGTATTCATTTCAATACTTGGAAGAAATTTTAAAGACGGAAAAATTTTAGGATATTTTAAAAGATTCCTAAGCATTCTCAAGAGATTTAAACTATTTCAAGGGATTTCCAAAGGTTTCAATCATTTCAAGCGATTTTGATATTTTATTGTATTTCAAAGAATTTATTCACAAAAAATGAGGAATTTTGCAGGGTTTCAGAGATTTTAAGCGATTTTAAAATATTTGTTGCCATTCATTTGGAATTCGCCCTGAATTCTTATTAATTTATCCTGATTTCTATTGAATTGTCTTGATTTCTCTTAAACTCACTTAAATCTACTCAATTCAATAGATTTTTATCAAGTTTTTGTTTGATGTAATTCAGTTTGAAAGAAAAAATTCGAAAGTTGTCTTTTTTCTTTTGCTTGAATTCAACTGTTTTTGATTAAAATTTGATTTGTTGAAGTTTCTTCTCTTTGATTTAAAATTCAACTGTTTTGTTGAAAAGTTGTCCTTTATGTGTTTTTGTTTTATTTTTTGTTGAAAACTGATCTTTTTTATTTGAAAAATCACATTATTTGTTGAAAATGCATCCTTTTTGGTTGAATTCAACGACGCTTTATTTAAAATATTTTTTTGTTTGAAATATCAACTATTACATTTTACGCTGTTGGTTGGAGATTCATCTCTTTAGTTCAAAATAAAACCATTTTGGTGAAAATCAGTTTTTTCGTTAAAAATTCGCCTCTTTTAGTTAAAAAATTCGGATGTAAACTCATGTATTTTAATAAAAATTAGTTTCTTTAGGTTGAAAATTATTCTTTATTCTTAACGAATGATCTTTTTGGTTGAAAAATCACTTTTCGGTTAAAAATTTAAAAATTCGTTTTTCTTTTCTTGAAAATTGACTTTTTTTTAGCAAATAAAACTCCTTTTTTAAAAATTCATTTATTTTGGTTAATAATTCATTTCTTTGGTTAAAAATTTGACTACATTGTTAAAAATTAATATTTTAGTTGAAAATTCATCAGTTTAGGTTGAAAATAGTATGTATTTTGTTCAAACTTCCTATTTCTGGTTTTGCCTTTGAAAAGAAAAATTGTTAAAATCGTCTTCTTTCATTTGGTTGAATTCAACTGTTTGAATGCAATTTCATGTATTTCATGGAAAATTTGTCTCTTTTGGTTAAAAATTAATCATGATGCTCAACAATTAAACTTCTTGGTTGGGAAATCCTTTTTGATTGAAAATTTAACTAATTCATAAAAATTCGTTTTTATTTTCTTGAAAATTGATCTTTTTAGTTGGAACTTCGACTATGTGTTTGAAAATTGACTTTTTTTTAGAAAATTCTTCTTCTTTGTAAATTCATTTATTTGGTTTGAAATTTATATACTTCGTTGAAACTATTTTTTTTGTTGAAAAATTAATTTTTTAGTCAAAAATTCGACTTTTTGGAAGAAAATTAATCTTCTTATTTGAAAATTCATCTTTCTGTTCGAAAGTTCATCATTTTTTGGTTAGAAATTCAATTATTTTGTTCAAACCTCATATTTTTGGTTCAAAATTATTTTTATAACTAAAAATTGAACTATTGCTTGTTCTGGTACACATTTTTTCAGTTGGAAATTCATTTCTTTCTATAGAAATTTAACTATTTCATTGAAAAAATTTTTGTTATGAAAAATTAATTTTTGAACCTAAAAATTAAGTATTTCATTTACAGTTTTTTTTTTGGTTCAGTTCAACTCTCTTTTATTTAATATTCAAATATTCGAAATCTTTTTTGGTTGCAATATCGAATATTCAATTTGTTGTTGAAAATGCATTTTTTTTAAGTTATACTTCTTTGTTAAAAAGTAAGTTTTTTGGTTGAAGATTTCTTTTTTATTGTGCATTGGACTATATTGTAGTAAATTCAATTTTTCTATCTGAAAATTCCATTTTTGGTTAAAAATTTAACAATTTTGTTATAAATTCTTTTTCTTTTAGTAGAAAATTTGTCTTTTTTAGCTATAACTTCAAACATTTAGTTGGAAATTTATGAATTTTGTTCAAAGTTTGTCTTTCTAGTAGAAACCTAATCCTTCTTGTTTGAAACTTATATTTTTCTTGAAAATTGAACTACTAACTTAATTTCATTAATTAATTAATAGTTTATGCTTTTAATTTTCAGGACCCCAGTACAACAGACGAGGAGGTAACAAAGACAGGAGATTCCTCTCGTCCCATTCTGATCATAAAAGGTAAATTACGCATTTTATCGAATAGACAATCAGAAAAAAAGTAAAAATAGAGTCCAAATCCTCATTTGTTTTTTACAAAACATTGTTTTTAATGAAAACATAGCTCATTTTGTTTTGAATCGAATAATTTATTAAGAGTTACAAGCGACCGCCTGTCCAATTCTTTTGAATAAATCAGAAAGAAAATACTATTTTCTAATAAAATACTATATATAAATATAATTTTTGTTACAGGGAGGTCCTTATACGACGAAGCAAGCTGCTGTTTCATTATAGTCGAGGAAAACATCATCGCTCAAACAGACAACGTTCTTCAGGGTGTTCTCCTTTTAGTACTAAGCCATTTAGTTTATGGCTACAACAATGTATTACTTATATCAATAAATAATTCAAAATAAAATGTTAACTTTAAATTTCGTTCTTTTATTTAAATCCCAAATTTTCAAGAATTTCCGGGGATTTTCTCTACAAAATATTCAGGTATAAACCTAAAATTTTACATAATTTAAAAAAGTTTAAGGGATTTACCCTACAAAATATTGCGGAATATCCCCGAAATTTTAGATATATTCCAATAATTTTCGGGAATTTTTCCAACAAAACATTAGGAAGAATTCCATAAATTTTAGGAATTTCCAAATTTTGCGAAATTTTTCCTACGAAACATTAGGGAAAATTCCCTAATTCTTCGGTAAATTTACAAATTTTGCGGAATTTTCCCTACAAAATATTAGGGAAAATTCCCTAATTTTTTGGAAAATTTTTAAATTTTGCGGAATTTTCGCTAAGAAACATTAGGGAAAATTCCCTAATTTTTCGGAAAATGTTCAAATTTTGCGGAATTTTCCCTAAGAAACATTAGGGAAAATTCCCTAATTTTTCGGAAAAATTTCAAATTTTGCGGAATTTTCCCTACGAAACATTAGGGAAAATTCCCTAATTTTTCGGGAAATTTTCATATCTTTTCGGAATTTTTCCCTAATAACTATTAGGGGAAATTCCCGAAAATTTAGGGTTAATAGCTTCCCGAACATTTTCGGGAAAATTCCCGAAAAATTTTTTACAGTGTAGGCCATTACAATAATTTTAAGTTTTTCATCCCAGTCAGTTTGACTTTCCTTCATAGCGGTTTTTATTCAATCTTTTACAGGAGAATGTGTTCTTGTCAATGATCCTTGATCAGTTAACATGTGTTTTGGGGATGAAAAAATATAAATGTAGTGATCAAAGAGTTTATTGATTATCGATTCTGCCTGTACGTTTTTCATCGGAATCAAAAGTAGGTATTTTGTTAACATATCCTGTATTGATGAAATATATTCGTTTCCTTTTGGGGTCAGCGGCAATGGTGCCAAAATGTCCATGGCAATTTTGCCATTTGGTTCAACGTGTGTATCAGGGATAATCGCACAGACCTTTTAGTCTTGCTCGTTTGATGGATTTGTTTTCACAAAAATGTTATGATGCTACATTTCCAGGACGTTCTTTAATTACTTCTCTTGTCAATTCCTTATTTAGCGTTATATATACGAAAAATTTCAATTCCTTGTTTTCGTTTTCTAGAAATGTGATCAGTTCATTTATCTTAATTTTTTCGAGATTTGTAATCGTCGGGTGCGAAAAATGGAGTCTCAGTGTCGTTAAATTTCTCTGTTTAATTCGCTTAACTGCTTCATTTAATTTTGTTGACCACGTTCTTCCATCATAATCTGGCAATTTTATTTAGTTGCTAGTTTTTCTGTTTGAATTTTTGATCATTTCGATCCAAAGTTTTCCATTGGCATTTGGTTTACATTTCGTTTAAGGTTCTGAACAATTTAAAAGCCATTTACGATATTGGTTCATTAAATCGGAATTAACTGTTTCACTTTGTTCGTTTTTTGATAATTACGTTTTTTTAGGCTTAGAGGGAATTGGGTCGTAGTTATCTTCTTCTGCTTCTTCTGAGGAACTCATTGGTTCAGTATCAGATCCTGACAAAAGTCGAAGGAATAACTTTCCGTTTTTCTTTTTCATACTTTCTTTTCTTCAGCAATATCATCTTCTATTTCTGAGCAATTCATTGGTTCAGTATCAGATCCTGAAAAACTAGATTTGTGAATTCGAAGTATACTCGTGGGACTTGAGTCTTTACTAGCGCTGTTTACTAATTTCGTTGAATATGTTTGAATTGGGAAAATTCTTCATAGTGCATCAACCGCTGTGTTTTCTTTTTCCTTTCTATAATCGACTTCATATTGATATTTTTCTAAACTGAGTCTCCAATGTAGAGGTATTGCGAAATATAGCAACAAGAATGTCACTCTTTACTAAAATCTGGATAACGTAAAACGGGTGCCGTACGAAGCCATTGTTTCAAATTTTGAAATGCTTCTTCGCAGTTTGATGTCCAATCGACAATGGAGTTCTTTTTGGCTAAATCTATTAAAGATATGGCGATTATTGAAAAATTTATAATACATTTTTAGTAGTAACCAGCGAGTCCGAGCGTCTAACTTCAGTTTTTTTTTTTTTGTGTTTTCAAGTTTGCAACCGCATCTAATTTTTTTGGATTCGGCTTTACACCGCCTTCAGTGATAATGCATCCTAAACATTCGAGTTTAGGTTTGCTTTTCCTAAGTGATCCACGATGTCATCAATTAAGGGTGAGGGGTATGCGTCTTGATTCGTCTTTTGATTTAGTTATCTAAAATCGATGGCAATGCGCCATTTCTTTCACATGAGGCTTTCAGCTTTGTGAAATTCTGGAGCCTTGTAAGATTTAATGTTAATTATTTAATTGTCTTTTAGAACAATTTTGTGTGATGTCAAGTTTGTGCGTGGAAGTGGGTCTCCTGGTAACGTGTAAATATCGTGATACGCAGTTGGTATGGCAACCGTAGTTGTCTAAACTCGATCTCTAATGCCTTGGCAGCGATGTGTCGCTGGTTGGTTTTCAGAGAAAATTCTGCCTGGAATGGATCGCCAATTTGTGACGGGGAAATAGAAGTGTAGTATAAATATATACTTGTGATTAAAACTCGTTTATTATAACTTTTGGAGTATGACCGTAGTACAGACGTTCTATTATAATAATTCATCTATTAGTGCCGACTCAGGCATCGATGAACCGATTCCAAACGTCATTAATTATTGGGTGGGGGTTGTGAGGTGCAAGCGTTTGCACAGTGACAGCGTAACAAAATACAAACATTATAATTGTAAATGTATTTCTTTAATTTGATACAAATGATGATTTAATTTAGGAAACTATTTTATTGATCAATATTTTTTCGTGATATAATATTATTTTATTCCAAGATATTAATGTAAATAAATTAATGTTCCTTAATTTGCCATGCGCAGTGCCAATTCATGAAAAGTAATAAAATAATAAATTATTTGCATAGAATCTAGATTCCATTCATTGAGTCCTAAGAAACATTTCATCCCCTAGTGCGCCCCTTCAATGTTATTCATCTCAGTTCTGCTCGCTCACCGCTCACGGTGAGGTTGGATTCAGTTCAACTCAAAAGGGCTTACACGGTAGTTTTGTACATCAAACTCTATAATTTGGCGTAGGGAAAAGTATGTAAACGTTAAATATCTTTGGACACACGCGACACATTAAAATTGTGGACAAATTACAGTTTTTATCTGTTTTTTTAATATTTCTTCACTTCAAAACAACCAACATTACATTCTTTTCCACAAAAATTGAATTGCATTGAATTCCCCATCAAACTTCAAAAAAAAATCATTTTATATAGCTTAGGAGATACAGCCTTCTTAATTTATAATTTTCAAAAAAAATGTTGAAAAAATAATGTAGTTTTAGTTTTTGTGAAATAACATCTTTTCTGTGCACTGTAAATAAATATATTCATGATATGAGTTGAAACAGACATAATTAAAGGAAAATCTAAGAAAAATAAAATTTTATATCTCTCATACGTCCGAACTTACAGCGTGTTAAAAAATACCCACCCTAATAGTACGAAACGTTCATGGAACGTCCCTGGAATATTCTGGGGGCACCCCCGAAACGTTCTAGGCACGTTCCCGGGACGTGTACAATGTCCGCTCCTTTAGAGCGTTCCAAAGAGTAATTACCGTTATTGTTATTATTTTCAATAAATATCGAGTAAACCAAAGGGCGGACATTTTACACGTCCGCGAACGTTCTACTGTAATTTTCATACAAAGTGTTGTTATAATAATAAAAGTACTTCAAATAACATACAAATCTGAAAAGCTTAAATAATTCCTAAAAAATATCGATAAAAATCGAGGGCATCAACTTTTAAAAGAAAACTTATTTTTATGGATATATTTAAGGAATTAGTAAAAAAATTCAGATTTCTATGTTATTTTATGTAATTTTATCATCACAAAATCAACTTTTATCGCAAATTTCAGTAGAAATGCGATATTTTGAGAAACTTACTTTTTAACGAACTTTCATAAAATTCGGTATTTTCAACACGGTATAGTTTTGAACGAATGAGTGATATAACATTTTATTTTTTAGATTTCTCATTAATTAAGTCTGGTTTAACTAATATTGTGACTAATTTTGTCTACAATACACAGGATAGATGATATTTCACAGGAACTAAATATTTTGTCAGATAAAAATTCTTTCTTTTTTAGTTTTACGGGGAATTTACAGTACGTCAATTTTTCGTCAAGACGAATTCAAAGCAGCATGCATTGAAGTGAAGAAATATTTGACAAACTTATAGAAACTGCAATTTTTCACACTTTTTACTAAATTTTAATAGGTTCTGGATGTCCAAAGAAATCTAACTTTTTTTATGTCAAACTACAGATTTCGAGCTAATAAGCTACGGCTTTGGAGTTACTTTTACGAAAATATACATAATAACCCAGAAAATAAAAATTTAGTTTATTCAACAATCCCTCCAACGATTTTTTTCTTTCATGACTCAAAATAATCATAAAGCATCACTGCTATGAATCCTGAGCAACGGCAGTGGGGACGCCAGTGATCCTCAAGGAAAAGTTGAGTCAAGAAGCTACTTTTTAGATACTGAACATACAGAGCAAACCGGAAATCAAAGTTTTTGGTTAACGCGCGCAAAATTCAAACTGCGCTTCAGTATTAATAGCTGTGAATTCGATCTCGAGTGTTTCCACTTTGTTTGAATGTATAATTATATGGTGCTCATTTCACGAGAAATTTTCTCCCTGTTAGTAACTGTATTTGCTTCCTCATAGAGGAGGCATTAGTTTTTTTTCAATAAAAGACAAACCAAAGTCTTCATTTTGATCAATTTCAAAATAGAAACTTACAAAAAATACAAAATTACAAAATTATGCAAACAAATTTTTAAATACAAAGAAAAATCAAATTTTGTATTCGAAATGATAATTTTTCGAGCTCGAAAAGGGAAGGGAAAAGTTCTGTCGCACTCTATCCCTTTCCCAGCTTTATGATTCCTTTACAAAATTTTCAGAATTATTCTATTTGAAAATTTAGGATCAAAAAGTCTCTTCTATTTATGCGTCAAATTTGAATTATGTCGATGAAAAAAGTTTTTCTGTTTCAAACAGATGATTCAAATATTGTAAATGAGCATAACTTCCTCAATCTTCAATAAAGTGTATTAATATTATAAATCAATCGATTTTCCTTGAATCAAAGAATCTTTTCCGTTGTCGCATAAATTTTGAATTATGTAAGTGCAAAAAGTTATACTATAAAAAATCGTGTTTTCAAATATTATGCATTACCATATCTTCCTTAATCTTCAATAAAATGTATTAATGTTATAGGTCAATCGATTCTTCCTGAATCAACACAACTTTTCTATTCTCGCATCAATTTTAAATTATGAGAATGAGAAAATTTTTATAATAAAAATCGATTTTAAAAATATATAAATTACCATAACTTCCCTACTCTTTAATACAATGTATTAAAATTGTAGGTCAATCGATTGGTCCCGAAACAAGGAATCTTTTATGTTGTTGCATCAACTTTGAATTATGTTGAAGAAAAAATTTTTACTATAAAAAACCGATGTTCAAAATATATAAATTACCATAACTTCCCTACTCTTTAACAAAATGTATTAATATTATAGGTCAATCGATTCGTCTCGAACCAAGGAATCTTTTGTATTCTTGCATCAACTTTGAATCATGCTAATGAAAAAAGCTTTGCTATAAAAAACCGATTTTCAAAATATATAAATTACCATAACTTCCCTACTCTTTTTAAAAATGTATCAATATCATAGGTCAATCGATTCGTCTCGAACTAAGGAATCTTTTATATTCTTGCATCAACTTTGAATTATGCTAATGAGAAAAGTTTTACTATAAAAACTGATTTTTTAAATATTATTGAGTGCTGAAAAAAACTGCAATAAATATTTTTAGAAATCCTTCGGTCAATGAAAAATCGTTCTCTATGAGGGAGCAAAACGATTTACATATAACAATGATCCACCCGGTGAACCGTTCAGAAATCACCAGAATGAAGGATGAAGGCCTAAGGTGGCTCTTATTTTCAGACATTGAATTTTCTTCACGTTACCCCCAGTTTGATTCCATTTTATGTACAAATAATTTCTGCAAAATTTGAGCTTAATCGGACTAAGGGGAAGGGTGCCCCTGGGCCCCTGAACATAAAAAAAATCATATAATTAAGCATATAATTAAAGCTTTATTAATAATTTGTAGATCTATTCAAAATGCACATATTATTATCCATGGTTTTTTCTCGTTGACTAACCTTTTCCGAGAAAAATTTGAAAATCATTTTTCTTTACTACAAATCTTGACGCTTAGACAATAACTATTTTTTATAACATGGGACCTTTCGGCGACATTCACTCACAATCTGAAGCACATACTGTTTCTGTTGTTCGTTTTTCGTAAATATTGTGTTACATTCTTCCATAAGCTTAACGCCTCTCTCAGCCGAATCATTCACAATTTTCAATTTACTTACTAACAGTATGGAAGTAAGTACTTACTAACTTAGTAACTCTAGTTCCTTAACAAAACTTTCATTTTTAGACCACGTCGACGGTTCTGTCCTAAGGAATTCATCATTCAAGTTAAATCTTCCGAAAAATCGTTTAGTGTCAGCAGAAACGAATTGCTCAATTCCATTTTTAATAATTTCTGGGATTTCATCGATTTGAACTTGTACTCGCTTCACATTCTCATTTGATGATTCTGTTTCGCGATTTAAAGCATTGACCATTTTGATTTTTGATTCTGATGTCAATTTCGGATCAAAGAAAGCTAATGCGACAGTTTCGGAGCTTAAATACCATAAATGATTCATTAGCTTTTTTAATGCAACACGAGAGATACCGGGATCGACAGCTTGATATTCATAAAGTTTTGACAAAACCCTGAAATCCAAACAAGATGCTTCAGTAGCAGAAGGCGCATTCTCTTCTTCTGGAGCTAATACCAATTCAGGACGAAAGAGAAAGATTTTCAAGCAATAAATAACTGTTGCCATCCAGCTCGCATGATGGATGGCCCCCGGAATACGGAAAAATAGTCCACGAGGCGGTACTTCGCGAAGAAAAATTATTACTAATTCCAAAAATTCCCTATAATTCTCTCTATAGGCTGCTGTTTCTTCAAAGTTTCTTTTAACAAAGTCAAGGATTCGAGATACGTCGCCCTGATTAAAGTGTCCTTTGACCTTTTCGTTTTCGATCCCTGATCGAAAATTATGAGCATTGATTCCAGACCAAGCCCTTTGAAATATATGATGTCTACAAGCAAAGTACAAAACATCTTTTTCTAAAAAAATGTTCTATTAAAACGCACGCACCTTTATAACTTCCAGTATTCGATGCTTTTGTATCAAAAACTACTATCCCAGATTGCAGTACAGGCTTACCGTCCAAGTGCACGACAGCAGCTTGCAGTTTCGTGCCCATGAACTGCTTTTTAATTACAGTCGCCTTTTCTACCCGTATTTTTTCTTTTGCACTGTGAATGGATGACCTGTTGATGTCAAAATTCTGGACATCATGGCCTAGTGCCTCGGTAGTTGCAATCAGAACATGAACTGCATCCCGGTCATTGATTTTACATTTATCTAAGGCCGCAGCGAGCTTAGGAGTCACTATTGTACGGCTCCCTCTCGCCCGTTTTGCTTTCGGTGATGAAAATTCTAATTCTGTATCTTCTAGGAGAGAAGGTTCTACCACAATATTATCAGTGGATTTTCCAGCCACTGATACATTTATATCTGTCTGTACCAGATTCCAAACTGCTGTTGCTTGTAGATGACAACAATTCGGCAGTTTCATCTTTAAGGCCATGTAACGAGAGGGTCACGTGACCAAGCTAGTCCTCAAATTTCCAATGTAAACTTACGTTCAAAAGAAATAAGATATCGCACACAAAGTTTGGGAAATGAAAGAGGACACAACAATGTTTACGGCTCTGGTCTTTTCTGGTGGAAGTTTTGGAAAAAAAAATTCCGAATAAAATAAAACTGGAAGCTATATCTTTTCTTTCCCATGTCAACTTACGTCCGCACGGAAGGAGATATCGTGCTGAAAATTTAGAACGCTGAGTAGAAGGCTTGAAGGAAGGTGGCTCTGGTCCTAAATATTTGGAATTGTGAAAAAAGTTGTTTACTAATTTGGAGAAATACCGACCGTGCTCCAGAACACTACAAGAAATTTTCCATTTTGTGCGTGTCTGAAATACGTATCACTCGTATCAGCTGTTACACAGCAGCACTATCGCAGCAAGCAACTTCGTACTTCCACGGGTCTGTGGGTAAAACAGATTGCACGATACTTTTCTTTGTAAACTTACGTCCACACGGAATAAGATATCGTTTTGAAAATTTGGCACGCTCAGTAGAAGGCTCTAAGGAAGTCGGCTTCGGTCCTAAATATTTAAAATTGTAAAAAAAATTCTTTGAGAAAAAGAAAATATCCTACATTACCGATCGGTTTGCCACTTATCACTCGTGAGGCGGAAATGCATCGGTCTATATTTACAATTTTCAAAAGCAAACTTTTTTCTTCCCCCCAACTCTGTGCTTTGCCACAGACGGTCATTTACTATTTTTTAATATTTTCGGAAAACTTTTCCGCGATATTCAAACTTTTAATTTCAAATATGGGTAAAAATATTGATCTCAGGACTGACTCGATCAGCTGTTATACTCATTACATGGCCTCAACAGAAAAAGAATAAATTTAATGATGCAAAATTGAATTTTAAAACTGAAATGTAAAAATAATTAGGAATATTGCATGATTGCAATTTTTTATACATTACTCACTTAGTCGTTAAATTTCAAGATTGCTTCGCTCCTTTCTCATCAACGCTGTCTCTTCTCTTTCTGCAACTTTTCTTTCTCTTAGAAGTTCCTTGTAATCGATTCCGAACATAAACCCGTGTCGACCCTTTATCCTTTGATTGATCAAAAACTGCTTATCTTCTTCTATAGAAATATTTTCCAAAGCGTTCGCGTGTGCAATTTCGGAAAGATTCTCGAGCTTCGATTTGAAATGTGCTTCTTTTTTCTTATGAGCCTCCGATTTTCTCCCAGCGTGTTTTTGCAGTTGTCATTCTAATTTCGGGATGCAGTTTCTCACTTCCTGAGTTGAAATTCGTGCTTTTCCCCCCAAAAAAATAACCTCCTGCAATGCTAGTCTGACACTTTCGCGTGAAGTTAATTTCACAACACGAAGATTGAAAAATAGTACACTTAAAACGTCTTTATTTGATGGCAATTTATTTCCAAGATATTTTACACCAGTAATATCCAAGTAAATAAATTTTTTAACGTATGTAATATATGGGCAGAGGACAGAGTGTCATAAAAATTGGTTTTGACTCGTCCGATATCCGAGGGAGAACTGCGTCAGGTATGTCTCTTGGTATCTGTATCTGCTCACTACAACTATTATATTATTACTATACTACAATGGGGACGGCAATTTATCAAGCTCAGCTTAGGGAGCAGCACCGTGATTGGAGATATACCTTGTACGCAGCTAGGCACAAGGCAGTGTGTACAGTTTCCTTAGTTTTTTGTTATTTTAAAAGCTATTCGGTCCTTTGCTTTTACACTCAAAGGCCACATGCCCACCTGTTATTTAGAAAATAGTGCTTTAAGCTAAAACCTCAAAGCTGCATTATGAAGGACTTATATAATTTGAATAGCAGACTTTACCACCGTTGGAACCGTTATCTCGTGTATCACCACGCGCACTAGCGACCCTAGCGGCTGCAAGTGTCAGTCTCCGTCCCCATACTACATTACTACATTCGAAGGGGGTGCATTGGTACCCTTTTGGCAGGTAGGAACAGACCAGTTAGTGCTTGGACAAGAACAGTCAGGAAGCAGGGAAGACACATATAGATAAAAGAAAAAGAGTGCTACGTGCTTTATGGACGCCCCTAGCAGGCATGAACAACTCGGGGAAATTTCCTCCGGGAACACATGTTCCTCTTCCACCACTCTTCCTGCTAGAGAGCGAAGGAGGTGGCAGGCGCATGGGAGAATCTCTTCTCTGTGACGTATACTGCACCGTAGGTACCAAATATCTGTTTGGGTGCTTTGGGGCGACTGACTTTTCAACATAAAATTTTAATAGTGACTAGAGTCTTAATTATTTTATTGCAGTATGTTTACATTTCTTTTCAATGAATGTAATTGAAAAGAGAAGTTCACAAAGTGTTTCTTTGTTGTACATTATTGCATATTTTAATATCGCCGTTTTTTACATCGTATTTCAAATATACACAAATGTTGGCTGCTGCTTTTTGCTGTACAACAATCTATTAACATTTTGCACAACGTAGAAAGGTAAGTTATAGAATTGAAATATAGTTATAAAATCTCAATCCTATTCAGTATCAATAAATTCTGATATGTTTAATTGAATATTATATGTATTGAATATAATATTTAAGAGTCAAGTTAAGCCTACTACGTTGATATGTTTAAGTTTAAGACTTCAAGGTTTAAGTTCGCGTTTACAGTTTTCACCGAACAAGTACCTGCATATGGTCAGGACAGGTAATTTTGAGGCAGAATATTTTTTTAGACTGCAGTCAGGTGCATCTTCGGTAGGAATGCTATAAAAAAAGGGAAAGTTTTACAGGTCAGAGGGGGTAACAAAAATGTTGAAAGTTTGTAGACGTCAGTTTGAAAGAAGTTTTCATTGCGATTAGTGCCTTTCGAAAAATTTCAGTTGTAAATACTTTTAATGTGCAGAAACAAAATTTAGGAACAGTGAACTACATTATCTATGTTTAGAAAAGCATAAGTGGAAGGCGCGATGGAAGGTAATTATAACACTTTCATTTAAAATACATCAGTGACAAGTAAGTATTTAAAATTTTGAAAAAGGCCTGTTAAAATGAATCACTTATGATATTTTGATGTAACACTCAATGCTTTTTAAATACTTTTCTTAATAACACAAATATTGAACTCCCAAGTGTTTTTTTAAATTAATTTTTCAAAATAAAAAATCATCTTCATTTTTTGTAGGCATCTAAAGAATTTTTTTCATTTTCGCAGGGTGCACAGTCTTCCCCTTTTTTTCTTAGTTTCCCCTTTTTTCTTGAAATTCCCCTTTTTCCCCTATTCTCAAAAAACTTCCCCTTTTTACCCTTCACTCTTTTAATATACGATATTTGAAAATACAATATTTGAATTACGGGAAAAATTCTCCGAAATTAGTAAGTGTACCCATTATTAAATAATAATTAAAGCAATTATAGTACTTAAAAAAATTATTCATGAATAAGTAATGTACCAATAACAATATAAAATATAAATTACTTTTCAAATAAGTATTAGAAGGTGGGCACTTTATATACCCACCTAATTAAAAAATGGAATATTCCAAATTCATCAACTGCAATGTTAAATGTTCTAACTTCGAAGGGTCCTAAAAGAAACTACGCAACTCGCAGCAACGGATAGAAACTAAGTATCTGGCGCGCTCTATACCAGGCCTGCCCAAGCTGGGGAAAACTGCTCATTCACCACATGTTCGATTTCCACCACCACGTCCCTCTTCACAGGTCAAGAGGCTTGCGGGGTGGTCGCTCTCGTGAAGTTGAATGACTAGAGGTCGGTGGTGGTGTTAAATTCCCATCTGGCAAATGAGCAGTTTTCCCCAGCTTGGGCAGGCCTGCTCTATACTAAGTATATACAAATTTCTATATACTTAGTATGGAGCGCGCCAGATACGTAGTTTCTATCCGTCGCTGCGAGTTGCGAAGTTTCTTTTAGGACCCATCGACTTGAGCAATTTTTAATTTGAGTTTAAGAGCACTGAAGATTAGGGCGGAGTGAACATACTAAAACGAATCAAATCGCTGAATCTGAGTAGAATAAAAAGTTGTGGGTTGACATTCGACAAAAGAGAGAAAAAAAAATTTTTATCAGTAAAATGTAACAATTTCAAATTCAAAATAAATTTCCTATTGGACGAATTTCTTATATGTATAACTTTTAATAGTGAACAATAATAAAACAGTACGAAAAAATAAATTGTTTGCGCAGTAACAATTTTTTGGAAAATGCTCAAAAATGTTGAATATATCGAACCTAAAATTTATGCACCTTGAACCAAAGAAACATGTTACCATTTTGCTCCCTCGGAATAAACTTTTGTCGTGATTTAGGATTTTTGGTATTTCATTTTTTTTTTTTGTGATTTTGGAACGTTATATACACCACGATTATATCAAAATTGTGTATTTTACTAATTTTATTTTTTTCTCTGACTTTTTTATATCACTGTTAATGGATTTCCAACGAACTGAGTACATCAAATTTTCAAAAATAAATTCGTTAATGGCAGAAAGCATTGAAAAATCATTTAAAATTATTCAGAAATATAACATTTCATATAAAAAAATTGTTTGTCCTTTTCGATATATAAAAATAAATGTTTATTTTTTCCCCCATTTTCGTGAGAAAATCACCCTATTTCACCTTTTTTGAGCTCCTTTTGCACTGTGATCCCTGTTTTCGTGAAACCTTACAAAATTCCTGAAATATCTCATAAGTTTTCATTATTTGTGAATTGTTTCAAAACTTCCAAGTATCAGTTAAACTTACTGAAATTTGTTGTAAAATTATGTATTATGGCAAAATGTTTCTTTGAATTCTGTAAAACTTTAAATTATTCTTTTTAAATCATATCTAAACCATGCAAAATTTTCCCAAATATCTTAAAAAATTTAATCTCAAAATCATTTTGTACAATGAAATGAAACACATTTTTTATTTATTAAGTACGTTTATAATTTACATTACAGCTATACCTTCAACACTAAATGTACTGTCACGGGGAAATAAAAAATGTTACACAAAGAAGGATGAAAAATGGGAGTTGGAAAACTTGTGCCTGTGTTTGCCGTCGACTCGTGATGACAAAACCTTTTTCTTTGCCTGTTTAATGAGTGCTAAACAATTTACAAGGGCAGATAAAGCAAAAAGGCACTATTTAAGTAAACATCTTAGACATGCAGATCATGTATTCGAAGGAGGAGAGGATCGCATCGAACATTTCCAGAATCTAAAACAACATTACACAAGAAGAACTAAGCATGTAAGTACTAATTGAAAGTTGGACTTTCCTCTTTAATCATCCGTGCGATTGTCTGTCCAAACACAGACATTATTATGTAGCTAAGGGAACGTACGTATACTACGTGACGCGTTTTTCTTTTGTTTAAATAAAGATGAGAATAAAATTTCCATACAGTTAAAAAGGATGCAACGATATGAACAAAAGAAGAACGCGTCACGTAGTATGGGTACGTTCCCTAATATAGTTTAAGCTCTTTTTCATAATTATTAACGTCTTCCGAAATACAGTCTAGTGTTCCAGAATCAACCTCACAATTACCGACGCAGGATGAACAGGCAGAGTGCGTCGTCCCCATTATGTCCTCGGTGTTACAGTCGCCAAGCAGCTCAGTGTCATCATTGGACACCGAATTATCGACAAGTGGATCAACTTCGTTCGGGTCAAGCCTAATGAATGAGAATTCATTTCTTGAAGACGGTAATGTAGCCGATCCCTCAAAAATGATGCGGCAGACTCTTCAAGCATCGTACAAAATTTCATTTGAAATTACACTTAAAAATGTTGCTTTACTCAAGGTAGTATGATAAAGCAGTGTGCCATTGTGATAGCAGAATGCTTCGAATTGCACGAAACTGTCGACAAATTTAAAAATGTTCCTCTTTCAAGATCTTCCGTTCAGCGAAGAGTAACAGATTTAGCTGTCAACGTAGTCGATCAATTAAAGCTTCTTTTGGCACAATGTAAAATTTGCTCATTCTGCCTTGATGAAAGTTGCGATAACACGGACATCAGTCAGCTAATGATATTTGCACGCATGGTTTTTGATGATTTCAGTACACGCGAAGAAATGGTAGAAATTGTTCCTCTACATAAAACGACGAAAGGGTCCGACGTTTACGATGCTTTCGTGAAAACAGTCGATCAATTCGGGGGCTTCGATAAGTGTTCAGCAATTGTCACTGACGGAGCGAAAGCAATGGCAGGTCACATAACTGAACTGTGGAGTTTATTGCGAAAAAAGCAAGGTTTAATTTGCATGCTTATTCATTGCCTTATCCACCAAGAAGCATTGTGCGGAAAGGCATTGAAGGTAAAAGAAACTATGCGAATAGTTGTCAAGATAACGAACGCATTAGGGGGGGGGGGCATAATTCGCTGAACCACATACTTCTTAAAGAAATTTGAATAGAATTAGAATCCTGTTATGGTGACCTTCGTTTGCACTGTGTTGTCAGGTGGCTAAGTGCTGGGAGATGCTTAGAGATTTTTTTCGGATTGAGAGAAGTTATTCCCGTGTTTTTGGCTGAAAATTTAAAAACTAAAGAATGTTTAGAATTCCAGGAAAAGTTTCTGGATCCGTTATTTCAGAGTGAACTCGCATTTCTCACTGACATAACAAAACACTTAAATGTTTTGAATTCTTTTATGCAATACAAGAATCAGAGTGTTTCACAATTGATGGAACACGCGAAAAATCTTCGTGAGGCCTTGCAAGACTTCATGTGTGAATTGCGGCAAAATAATTTAAAGCATTTCCCCAGCTGTAAGGAAATATAAGAAGAATTCCCTGAGTTGAATTTTGAACGATATGCTGCAGACCTTGTTAATATCGAAAACGAATTCCAGGCAAGGTTCAAAGACTTTGACAGTCGTTAATAATCAGAAAGAAAACTTAAGGTCAGAATTGAGTGCTTTGCAAGATGACTATCGTTTCAAGCGTAGGAAATTGTACGCAGAAGAGTTGTGTCGTTTGACACCGGAAAAAGATTATCCTCAATTGAAAGAATTCGGATTAAGATTTTTTTCAATGTTTGGATCGACTTATCAGTGCGAAAGCTCTTTTTCTGTCATGATTTATATAAAGTCAAAAGAATCAGCCAATTTGACTCAGGAAAGTCTTTCTGCACTGATGAGACTAACTTTAACAGAAATAAATCCCGACATTGATTCTCTTGTTGAAGCAAAAATCTTGAAAATTGACGACTGCTCCAGCAGAAAATCGAAAGTTCAAATAATGACTGAAGCACATACTTCAAAATCTCAATTATAATGGACTTGCATTGCTTATGAGAATTAAAAATATTGACGCGTTTATTCTAAACATTCTGATTAACATTTTCTTCCAGGAATACAGGAATATTGTGATTGTGATTGCTCTTTCATAGTGAGTTATTTGTAATTAAGTAAATTTTAATACATGTAGATGGTGAAAGAAACTGACATACTTCAGAACAAAAGTAGATTTTGATGTTGTGAATCCTTTATTTCTGCCAACGTTTCGAAAACTTTGTCGTTTTCCTCTTGAGGACGTAGAATTAAATTTCAAAGTTCGTCAAATTAATCCGTCAATTATTATAAAAAATCATCTTCCTCCTCACATCTCTATAAATATGAAATAATAATTAGTTTTTGTAAATATCATTTGAATAGAAAAAACGTCATTTTTTAGGTTAGAAATTTAAATTGAGAAATTTACCTTTTGGAGCTTCATTTTTTTGTAGGAAATTTTGTTTAAATTTTAAAAAATTTTTAATTTTGTAATTCTAATGACAATATTAAAAATTTTGAAGAATTCTAATTTTAAAAATTATTAACACATTATACATTGTTATTGAGATTTAAAATTATTACTATTACTAATTAGTTAAATGTATAATTGTGTAATATAATAAAAAATTTTATTAGAAAAATTCATCAATTTTGAGTTTAAATATTTTCTTAAATTAGAGAATCCAAAATTATATTATATATTGGACTATAATTATTAAGATCTGAAATTATATTCAAACAATTATTGCTGTTTAAAAAAAAAAACATTTCTGCTATTAATCTTTCAAATTCATTAGGTTCATGATGTAAAACAATAACATTATCCCAATCAATTAAATGTCCAGTTTCAACCTGATGTTTTGCTATGACTTTATGGTTTTTTGGATTTTGTCTAAAATTATCATGATGTTCTTTTATTCTTGTAGCAAGTAATCTGCTCGTTTGACCCACATAACATTTTTCACAATTCAAACATTGAATTTTATATACTACATCAGTAAATTGCAAATTTTCTAATAAATCTTTTCCTAATTTTATGAATTTATCGAGTTTAGAATCAATTCTAAAATTTGTTTTAATATTAAAATCATTTAAAATTCTTTTAATTTCAAAAGATAACTTACCATGATAAGAAAGTGGTACTATTGGTTTAAAATTTGAATTTATAACTATTGTTGTATTATTTTGGTTGGATAAAGAATCTGTAATTGTTTTAATTTTATTATTAATATGTGTTTGAACAAATTCTGTTGGGTAATTATTTAAGTATAAAGTTTTTTTAATAAATTCTATATTAGAACTGTGAAATGATTTATCTGATAATTTTAAAGCTGTATCAATAAGATTTTTTACTATAGAAATTTTATGTTGTATTGGATGGTTAGAAAGAAAATTTAAATACCTACCAGAATAAGTATTTTACGAAACCAATCAGTGATGATTTTACCTGTATCAGTTTTTATAACTTGAATATTTAAAAACGAAATAGAATTATTACTTTCAATTTTATGTGTAAATTTAAGCCTTGGATGATAAGAATTAAATTGCTTTAAAACGTAAATAAGTTTATCTTTAGGTAATATAATGAACGTATCATCAACATATCTAAAATATGTGTGTATTAATATGTATATTAATATGTATGTATTAATTTTAAAAACTTATATTACTCAGACAAACAACATCGCTTTAACACCATTACTAATCTAACTAAGTAAATTTTAAAAATAGCTCCTTCCACATATATTCTAATATTAAAACTTTAACTTAATTTTCTTGGAACTAAATAATTTTATTTATAAAAATTTGTCCCCTGTAACCAGTAACTCGACATCTCGGGGACGCATCATCAGTTTCTTTTTTGAATAAGTATTTCATTTATTTTCTATCCCCATTAATGGAAGAAGCAATTTTTGAGCGATTTCTTGTATTTCCTTCTTACCGTATTTCGACATGATGATGATGATCATGAAATGCGGACCAAGTCTGATAATATTTTAGATCAACATCGGAAGAGACAGTTTTTTATTTTTCATTTTTGCTTCTGCGAATGTACAAATTATACGATGAAAAAATGAATTAGTGGGCGAGATTATGCGCCAGAAATCTGTGCATTATGCGAAATTCGGCGATGAACTAAGAAGAATTAATAACTACACATATTCTATGCAAGCTTCAATGTTACTTATCTCTGTCATACCAGCGAGTGTAATTATGTTATTAGGTTCATGAAGTATGAAACAACAAGTTCGTAACTTTGGTCTAATAGTAGTCCAGCATGTATTGTATAAATGTATATCATCAGTTCACCCAACTTATATATTAGGAATAAGCGCAAAATTCAAAAAGGCTACGGTAGATCATTTCTAAATTTTGGCTCCTGCATATGTTAGAAAGTGAAACAGAAACATATAGTGTGTATATAGTTAAAAGTTTGTCATAAGGACAACCGCAGGATTTCGCCGGGAGCGGGTGCTAATCTAAAAAAATTGCACCCGCTCCCAGCGAAATCGCGGTAAAATTTCAGCTGTAACCACGCCTCACGACCGTGAGATGGGTGGTTACAGTCTGCGCGAACTCAATACGATGATCCGGCGAAAGTCTCGTGCACCCTGAGGACACGGAGCGACCCAAGGACGACCGCCTTCTGCATTCTCCCTGCAAGTGTCTCAGCATTTTGTTGACACGCAGGGATGCTTTTCAGGCTATTAACAAGTGAAACCTTGGCACCTCCAAGAGCGCCAATGATCAGGACGATTAGCTTAACAGAATATTCCGAGTATAACCGTCGCAATACCCTCATAAGGTCTTTATACCTTTCTTTCTTTTCTTTCTCCTTCGCTGTGACGTTTTTGTCCGCTGGTGCCAAAAATTCGATAACGAACATGGTTCGTTTCTCGAAGTCAAGAAGAACCATGTCAGGCCTCGAGTGCGCAACAGAAACAATTGTCGAGAATATGAAGTTCCAATATATGCGGCACTTCTCATTCTCGACAATTGACTCTATTTCTCTAGGGGCGTTCAGCGGAGAGGTATTTGGGCTAATGCCGTAAGAGTGACAGAGATGGTAATAAAGCACTCTCAGTGCCGCATTGTGCCTTTGGATGTAGGTTGTTCCCGCATGAGCTGGACAACTAGATAGTATGTGTCCTAGATGCTCGGGGTGTTCATGACACGCTCTGCAGCTATCATCGGGAATATCTTGGCTCAAAATGTAGCGACGGTATGCTAGAGTGGAAATGACACCATCTTGACATGCCAAAATGAAGCCCTCTGTGCCCGACTTCAATCCGGGTGACCTAAGGAAAGCAAACGTCAGCTCATACGACATCGACTGATCTTCCACATTTTTGTGGAAGATGCCGTGCATCTTCTTGTCGAGGAGCTCTTCGCGGAAGTTTTTCTCCTGTGCTTTCTTAATCCGGGCCTTCAGGAGTGAGTATTCAAGATGGATAAGATTTGATGCATTTCGCTCACCCCTGATATTGAAGTCAAGGCCGAGTGTTTCAGCAGCCTCTTCTGCTGCTTTGTAAAGAAACGCCCCTTTGCCTACTTCTTCGTGTTTTCTGACCATTTTAAGAAGAGGATCTTGTCCATTTGCGACAATATGTGCTGTACCCAGAATAATCCTGTTGTGAAGACATCCAAGATTCAGTATTCCACGACCACCTTGACGGCGTGAGATGTAAAGTCGTGGAACAGAAGACTTAAGGTGCATGCTTTTGTTCATGTGCATGACCTTTCGGGACCCGATATCGAGGGATCTCAGCTCGTCCTTCGTCCATGGAACTACTCCAAATGAATAGAGTACTACTGGGACGGCAAGCATGTTCGTTGCAGATACTTTGTTCCTCGCCGACAGTTCGGAAGACCATATCTGTCGGAGGAGACGTTTGTATCTGCATCGGAGAGTATCCTTTATAGATGTTACGCCCTGAATGCGGCTTTGTGGCACGCCCAGGTATGTATAGGAAATTTTCCAGATAAGATGGTAAATCTGGTTTTCCAAAGCGGCATTAATCTCTCTATGCATCTCACGATGTGTGGATGAACCTTTAAGCTTTCCAACAGACAGATGATAAGTCTATGGGAGGTTGAATCAAAAGCTTTTCGGTAATCTACCCAGGCCATCGATAGAGATCGTTGATAGGATGCTGCATCTTTACGGTTCTCACGCCTTCGCTTGGGGGTTATTCCTTCGGGACCATCCCTGGATAATTGTCCGCGACTGCTTATTAATTATTGTAACCATATTCAGCAGAAACCCTTGGTACAGGGACCCTCTATGCGCAACCCGAGGACGCGTTCGGTGGCTTTGTCAGAAGCCCTTCGGTTCTATTCCAAAGGAATCGAAACCGAAACCGAAAAAATTATATAAAAAATTATATATATATATATATATATATATATAATTTTAAAAAAAAGTTAAACAACCACCGCAGGGCACCACTAAGAGCAACTGCCATCTAAAAAGAAAAAGTCAATAGCCCCCAGTAGAACCGCGGTAAAATACACCTATGGCCACGTCTCACATCCGTGAGATGGGTGGTCACAGGGCACGACGAAATCACAACGACAGGCCGGCGAAACCCTCGTGTGTCTTGAGGACACGAAGCGACCCAAGGATGACAACTTTCTGCATCCATCTCGCAAATGCCTTGGCATATTTTTGGCACGCGGGTATGGCTTTAAGGTTACGAACCAGTGATAATTTAGCACCTCCGAGAGCACCTATCACAAGGACAATTACTCGTACCGAATATTTTGGGTACAGTCGTTGCCGCTCTCTTTTAAGGTCTTGATACCTCTCCTCTTTTTCTTTCTCCTTTCAGTGATTTTGTATTCGGACGGAGCCGAGAATTCGATCACGAATATCGTTCCTTTCTCGAAGTCTTGGAGAACAATGTCAGGCCTCGACTGCGCAACGGAGACTGCTGCCCGAAAATCGTAGTTCCAGAAAATCTGGCACTTCTCGTTTCGGACAATTGACTCTATATCCCTTGGAGCGTTCGGCAGGGCAGGGTCGCGACCAACACCGTAAGAGCGACAAAGGTGGTAATAAAGCACTCTTAGGGCCGCATTATGTCTATAGATATGCGTTGTTCCTTCGTGGGTCGGACACCCCGATAGTATGTGTTCTAGGTACTCAGCGTGTGCAGGACACGCTCTGCACCTATCACTGGGAACTTCTTGACATAAAATGCGGGCGTGGTATGCTAAGGTGGAGATTACACCGTCCTGGCATGCGAAAATAAAGCCCTCTGTACCTGAATTGAGCCCTGATGATTTGAGGAAAGCAAAAGTTTGCTCCTTTAACAAGGACTGTTTTTCTACATTTCTGTGAAAGTTTCCGTGCATATGCTTGTCGAGTAGCTCTTGGTGAAATTTAATAACCTCTGCTTTCTTTACTTCGGCTTTTAGACGTGAAGCATCTAGATGGAGTAATGCACTTTCCTCACTTCTGATGTTGAAATTCAGGCCAAGGGCCTCGGCAGCTTGCTCCGCGGCTTTGTAAAGGAACCCTCCTTCGCCAATCATCTCGTGGTTTCTGACCATCTTTAGGAGGGGATCTCTGCCATTCGCAACGATGTAAGCTGTACTTAAAAAAATTCGGTTATGCAGACATTGGAGATTCAGAAGTCCACGTCCGCCTTGACGGCATGAAATGTATAATCGCGGAACTGACGAATTGATATGCAAGCTTTTCTGCATATGCATGATCTTACGCGTGGTGACATCAAGGGCCTTAAGCTCGTTCTTCGTCCATTGAACTACCCCAAACGAGTGGAGTAGAACCGGGACGGCAAGCATGTTAGTCGCAGATACCTTGTTCAACGCCGACAGATTGGAAGACCAAATCTGTCGAAGAAGATGCTTGTATCTGCTTCGGAGAGACTCCTTCACTGATGTTTCGTCCTGAATGCGGCTTTGAGGCACGCCCAGCTATGTATAGGTCTCTCCAGTGTTAAGATGTCTAATAACACTTATATCCACAAGCTCAGGGTCCTTGGGAACGCCAGTAATCTTTCCTTTCTTCAAATGAATTTTGGCACACTTGTTCAAACCAAAGTCCATCCCAATCTGTCCTGTGTAGTTCTTGACGATATTTATAGCAGTTTGAAGTTTGCTTTTACCAGCGGCATAGATCTTCAGGTCATCCATATAAAATACATGAGTGACCTTATGCTCACGCTGATTAGTGTCGCCACAGAGGTATCCAGGAGAATTTCATACTGCGAGAGATAGAGGCAGAAGTGTGATGCAAAAAAGCAAAGGGCTCATACTATCCCCTTGAAAGACGCCCCTCTGGAAGGTAACCTTGTTCGTCGTCAGACGATGATTCCTAGATGAGATGGTAAATCTAGTTTTCCAAAGAGGCATCAATCTCTCTATGCATCTCGCTATGTGTGAATGTATTTTCAAGCATTCCAACAGACAGATGATAAGTCTATGAGAGGTTGAATAGAAAGCTTTCCTTGTATCTGCTGAACCGCCCATTGACAAAATGTCACTCGGTTCTGAAAATCATTTCCATGAAGTTCTTGATGCAGTGAAACATTATACGGATGATAATTATTACGTTTTAATACCTTCCAAACACTGGATAGAGACATTCCGGAATCGCGGCTTAGTTGTCGAGTACTAACATGAGGGTCATGAGTGACTGCAGCTAAAATTGCAATTTCATTACCAACTCCAGTAGCTGTTACTTGACGCTTCCTTTTTTTCGGTTGTACACTTCCGTCAGTGATGAAGTTTCGGACAACGCGGTAAAAAGAAGTGCGTGAAGGAACACTTTCTGGAAAGCGTTGAGCATAAAGCGTGAGAGCATCATTGATATTCCTGCCACTTTCTCCATAAATGAGAATCATTTCAATCTTCTGTTGCTGAGATAGAATTTCGATTGTAAAAGTAATGAAGTAAGGTAATGAGAAAATACAGCGACACCCAAACTAACTCAAACGAAAGTGACCAACAACAATAACGCAAATGAAAGCAACCAACACACCCAAATGAAATGAACACAATCAACCTTCCTAATGAATAAACGTTAAGCACGGACAGACGCGGTTATCGCTCGGCCGGAATGACGTCGAGGATTGTAGACAGTGGAGACTCGATGATATGTAATGTCTACATCCAAAATCGACTGTCGTCAACCAACTGCATTCAGGAATGGGTTTCGACAGTTTCATCACTTTTACTGTCCCGTTGCCAAAAGTTCAAGCACCCCGATGGATGGTGAGAGGCAAGCGGACTCACCGAAATTAAGCACCCCGAAGGGAATAGACAACTACTACGTCCGCGTCCTTATTCCTGGGTAGAGCTAAAACTAGTGTCAACAATTTTATTTTTCGCAATTGCAGCGCCATCTATCGCGAATCGAAACAAAGTTTCCGAATAAAACTTACGTATTTCGTAAAGGAGAATCTGAATCTGTGATAAAAAATTGGGGTTGCCATTTGAAATTACAAAGTTACCCCCACCCCTGCCTCCTGTGGGGGTGGGGTAAATTTTAACAAATCTTTTTTCCCCCTCGAAAATAAATGTTTTTATTCCAGACATTTTTTCCGTAGGATGCGTATTTTTTGAGATATTTCGTTGTCTGAAGTTAAAAAAAACACCCTGTATATTCGTGACGTACGCGTATACAGAATCGTCACAGCATGCAGGAACGTCGCCATAGGCCCTATAAAAACTCAATCGACCAACATAGGTCAGTTAGTTTTTAATCAGAAATTAGAAGTTACAGTTCCGTACAACTCTTCTCTATTTCCTACGGTTACCTCCGATTCGACTGTCCAGTGTCTAGTGTCTCAAACCGGTATCTATCCCTCGCGTGTTAGAGTGTGTGCCCTTGTGACAAGTGTTGTGAACCGGGAAACCCGAATCTGGGATTTCCCATCCTGGAATACTTCGTATTCAATCCTGAATTGGACCGTCTATTGTTTTCACCGACATCAAGGTGCACCACCCCCTTTTTCACACCACTACACGGAGACCATCTAGATATCATTTGATTCTTCAATCGAATCAATAAACCGGTAAGTTCTAATTTTAATAAATCTAATTTCATTATCTAACTCCTTTGGGCCATAATACATGAGTCTCCTTTATTTTAAAGGTCCTGGCCAAGGATTAGAGAGTCTACAGTTCTTCCTTCAGTTTCGTGTGCTAAACCCTTAATAAGCAATACGTTTCAATTGTGATTAATTATAATAAATTGTTTAAACTAATCCATATTTATTTATTGGCTACTCTTTCCTCTTCCCTGTGCGAGATCTTTGATCTCACCTAAAACGAGGAATCTAATTAAAAAGGAAAGTATTTTACGTTTTCCATGACGTAACATACAACCTTTTTATGGTGCGTCGGCCAGGAAACCAAATAAAAGAGAGCCAATATATAATTTGTTTTGGAAAAAGTTGATTTTATACACATTTTTAAGCACAAATAACTTGAACGAAGACAGGTAACTTAAAACATTTACATTCTATTGCTGTGAAATATGTCCGTATATAAGTATAACCAATGCATAATAAACAACCTGTAGATTTAGGGAACATTCAAAAAACTATTAGCAGGAATCTTGCCAAACAAAACCCCCAATTAGCTAAGCAAGTAGAATTAAATAAGAAAGGGCTTGAGAGTGATAGGAAAAATAAAATCAATGTTGATAGAGAATTAGAAAAACTAGATTTGGAATTTGGTAGTGATAATTCAGAAAACAATAATTTTGACTGTTCTGCATTTATTGATCCCGGAAATACTACCTTAATCAATACAAATTCAAGTTTAATTAGTGGTTCTATAGATCAAAATAAAATTTTAACTATTGATGACGTGATCGATTATCAATAATAAGTGAGCACGATAGTGACGACATTGAAAGCGACGAAGACTCGTCAACACAGAAAAAAATGACACTGCCAACTAATCAACAAGTTTCCCTCCGCGACGCGCTCGAAATAATCCCTATTTTTGACGGAAGTAACTTCCCTTTAGCTCATTTTATAGAGGGATGCACAGAAGCAAAAGCTATAATTCCCACACAGGCACATGAGAATCTTGCTAGATTAGTTAGAAGTAAATTGACTGGAGAAGCGCGAAAAAGCATATTCGGAAACACGTTTCCAACTTTAGATGAATTAATAGAAAAATTAAAAAAGGTCTATGCCCCCGCGAAAAGTGTATACCAACTGCAAGGAGAACTAGGCAGTATATTTATGTGGGATAAAGAAAATGTTATATCATACGCTGCGCGAATAGAAGAATTAGCAGATAGGATCGAAGGAGTCGCATAAATTAGGCAATGATGGTGCCACGGATGACACGTTTAAAGCAGATTTAGAAGATGATGTGGTTAAATGTTTTAAAAGGGGTTTACGTTCAGAAATAGAGATAAGATTAAAAGATAACGTGAATGAAACTTTTAAAACTTTTATCAATGAAGCTCTAGAAATTGAAAGAAAATTAAATGCATGTTCAGAACTGCGAAAAAATAAGCCAATTAAATCTTCAGAAGAAGAATCAGAATCGCGAATTATTACAAAAAATAATAAATTCAACGTTGCTCAGGACACTAAAATAACATGTTCAATTTGCGGAAGACGGGGACATGTGACTGAAAAGTGCTACCACCTCGAAAACTTTCGACAAAAAATTTTTTCCGAAAATGTTTCAAATTCAATTCAAAGCCAATTTTTACAAAATACACCTCCAAGAAATTTTAATAATCACAATAAATGGAATTCTGCAAAAAATCCAAACTTTGGACCCCGACAGAATCAAAATTTTAGATCTGGACAAAATTCAAATTTTAGACCTGAACTAAACGAAAACTTTCTACCTAGAGAAAATCAAAATTTTGGATACCAACAAAATCAAAATTTTAGTAGCCGACAAAATCCAAATTTTGGATATCGTCAAAATCAAAATTTTAGTAACCCGCAAAATCAAAATTTTGGAAACCAACAAAATCAAAATTTCGGATACGGAGAAAATCAAAATTTTAGATCCAGGCAGAATGAAAATTTTGAGCCTGGACAAAACCAAAAGGGAAATCCTGAAAATACAAATAATCAGCAGACCCGCCCATATCCCACCCAAGAATCCAAAATTATTTGCAATTTTTGTAATTACCCTGGTCACATCGCTAAGGATTGTTATAAAAAGAGTAGATATTTACAAAATCAACAAAGCCCACAAAATTATACGCAGAACCAGGAAAAATCCAACGCTATTCCCCCAATGGGTGCTGGGAGGAAGGCGCCAACCCATTAACTAAAGCACCTATAGAAATCACGAGTGAGGAAAATGATATCAAAATTCATATCAGTAGGCAAAATATAATTCCTTCGATCATGGTATCTGCCGTTGGTCTAAAAATACCCGGCACGTATGATGATCGACACTGGTGCTGGTCGAAATTTAATTAAAAGAAGTGCGATTGACCCCGAAGTAAAAATAAATTAAAATGAAGTGTTGAGACTAACATGATTTAAAGATCTACCTGTCTATACTCTAGGTCAAATTAAGGTTATGATACTTGGATTTTTAACTACTTTAAATATAATTCCTGATGATGTACCAGTAGATGAAGATGGAGTCTTGCGCACGAACAATTTTTGATTATTATGTAAAAATAGAAAATACGGAAAAAAGTGAAGGATATATACCTCAATTATCAATTGGAAAAGGAACTTTTGTGGGTCAAGCCATTGTAAAACATTGTGGAGGTGAAGCCTACGTCAAATATGCGAACATAAATGAACAACCTGTAAAAATATCAATTCCTAGTGTTCAATTACAAGATTTCGAACAATGCGAACTGATGAAAAGTCTAACGATTTCTGCAAATTTTACAAGATCACAGGTGAAGAAAGAGTAGAAATCATTGAAAAACTACTACGGTTAGATCATTTAAACATGGAAGAATATGAACACGTTGAAAAATTAATTACTAAAAATGCAGATTGCTTCCACATTCCGGGAGAATACTTAGAACCTACAAACATTCTCCAAACCTCAATACCAACAACAGATGATTGCCCTATTTTTTCGCGACAATATCGATTTCCCCCAGTTCACAAGGAAGAAATCATCCGCCAAGTAGATGAATTATTTAAAAACAATGTAATAAAACCCTCCCAATCACCTTACAATACACCAGTTTAGATCGTTCCAAAAAAGCAAGACTCACAAGGAAAAAAGAAATAGCGAATTGTACTTGATTTTAGAAAATTGAATGAAAAGACAATTGGTGATTCATATCCTTTACCAAACATTCACGACATTTTAGACCAGTTAGGATCTGCTCGCTATTTCTCTGTTTTTGATTTAGCAACGGGTTTCCATCATATAAAAATGCATCCCAAAGATGCACACAAAACTGCGTTATCAATCCCTTATGGACATTACGAGTTTGACAGAATGCCTTTTGGTTTGAAAAATGCACCAGCAACATTTCAACGACTAATGGATTTAGTTCTAATGGGACTTCAAGGAACAGAACTGTTTGTTTATCTAGATGACATTGTGATTTACGCGAATACTTTAGAAGAACATGAATCAAAATTCAATGAACTAATGAGCCGATTATGAAATGCAAATCTTCATTTACAACCCGACAAGTGCAAATTTCTACGACACGAAGTCGGATATTTGGGACATATAATAGATAAGGATGGACTTCGAACTGATCCGAAGAAAATCATGGCAGTAAAAGACTTCCCAACTCCTAAAAATCAGAAGTATATCGAACAATTTTCAAGTTTAGCAGGATATTACCGTGGATTTATAGAAAATTTTGCTAAGATAGCAGCCCCAATCAATCAGCTCCTTAAAAAAGATATATCGTTCAATTGGACGGAGAAGCAGCAACAAGCGTTCAATATTTTAAAAGATAAATTGTGCCAAGAGCCACTTTTAATTCGACCTGATTTTTCAAAACCTTTCATTGTAACTACAGATGCATCAGGTTATGCCATAGGCGGAATACTTTCGCAAGGTAAAAAAAGTGAAGACCAACCAATTGCCTAAGTTTCAAGATCATTAACCGATACTGAACGTAAGTACGACACGTATGAAAAAGAAGCTTTAGCAATAGTCTACTCCGTAATATATTTTCGCCCTTATTTGTACGGACGAAAATTCACCCTCGTTACAGACCATAAGCCCCTTGGTTGGTTCAAAAAAATCTAAAGATCCTTGTTCTCGAGTTTCAAGATGGCGATTGAAGCTCGCCGAATATGATTATGACGTCGTCTATAAAGCAGAAAAATCAAATGTTAATGCAGATGCACTTTCGAAGAACCCCGTTCTGGAAAATGATGAAACCGTAGGAATTAATATAATTTCGGAAAATAACTCAACATTTGAGGAAGAGAATCCTATAAATTCTATGGAAATCTTGAACTTTGAGAATCATAAAAATTCAGATTTCGAAGAAAATATCAAAATAAATAGCGAGTCTTTGAAGGAAAAAATTTCTGAAATTCTTCATAATTTAATAAGTGAGGAATCACTAAATGAAATACAAAGGAATCTATTGATAGTCCAATGCAGAAACTTCTCTATCTTTCAATATTGCTTTTAATTCCATAACTTATAAAAAGAAACGAATTTCTCTGTCAATCTTGGAATACTGTGGTTACAAGAGGACAGAAGCAAAAATAAAAAGAGCAAGCACAAATTAATGAACAAATTGAAAATCAAGATAAGTCACATGAAGACAGTGAGGAAGAATATTTAACTCCCTCGCCTGCGGTCAAAAAAGCACGAGGCACGCCCACGAAAGCTGAGCTCACAAATGCAAGCAACCCGCAAGCCTTGAAAAAGAGAGACAGACCGAGAAAAGAGGCAATCAGTGATGAGTCTCTGAATTTAAAACAAAAAACGGCACACAAACTTTAAACAAGAAGATGAATCTGATTCAGATACAGAATATTTTGATAATACAAGAAAGCAAATTAAGAAGAAGAAGAATATTTACCAGAAATCCAAGGCAAAGCCTGCTGCACAACAAGAGGAAAAGGAAAATGAAGAAGAAGATAATTTCTCAACTTCGGAAGATGAGGTCCTAAAAGACGGAAATTTTCCAGATAAAGAAAACTTTGTTGATGAAGAAAATATGCAAGAACTTTCAGAACCAGAAGATTTTATAAAAATTCCGAAAGGAACAAACGTGAAAAATCTCGATTTTTTTCAAGAGATAAATGAAGATAATTTAGAAGAAAGTAAACGGTGACAATGGATCAAGAGCTTTGTCAAAACGTGGTATTTCACCTAAATTGAGCCAAATTGAGAAAGGACTTCTTAAAGACATCAAAAAGGGACAGCAGTATCATTTAGCCCTTCCTATTGAAGCTGATTCTGAAGAAAATGTGTCAGACCCTTTGAGCAGTATTAAACTTTCAATACTTTCTTTGCATTCAATATCAGTAAGACTAAATTTACGATCTATTAGTATCGCAAAAACTTCACAAGTTAATCACATAGGTTGGAAAGAAATACGTGAAATTCTAATTTCAACTTTTTCGG